>CABHPR010137244.1:46504-69884 GCA_902168415.1 Peromyscus melanophrys | reverse complement strand
AGAGAGAGAGAGAGAGAGAGAGAGAGAGAGAGAGAGAGAGAGAGAGAGAGAGAGAGAGAGATTACATAATATGAGTGTCTAGCCTTTGATAATGTCCCAACTCTTTCCCAGAATAAATTGGATTTTTTTTTAAATGAGAATAGCAGTAGACGCTATATAAACATCGACCTGGGCAGTGACTCAGAGGGAATATCACTGTTCTCCTGGCCCCTCAAAACACTGTATTTGCTCTAAAAAGAGTGTTGGTGACCATATGGTACATCAATCCCTTCTGAGTCTTGCCGATTCCCTGCAGCCAACACTCTACCCTGGTGTGTGGAGACTGTCACACTAGCCCCATATATCAGCCTGTCTATATTCTTAGATTTCACAGCTGGACTGAGGTCTCAGCTCCAGGGACATTCCAGTAAAAAAGCAGGTATTCATTTGGGGCTAGGAGCCAGGCCAGCGCACACCACAGGAACCTGTGTGTGTAGGAACTCAACCTAGGCCGCTTTATGGATGCATCTTCATCTCCAGGTTGTTCTGTGCCTTGTCTGTGAAGTGTGTGTGCATCAACACTGAAAATTCAGAGAGAGAGGCACAGTCAGGCATTTAGATCTGCTTTCTAATCAGCTCAGCTCAGCTGACCTTTGTGTGGAGCATAAGAAAGACACATGATGTTCCCAGACCAGCATGAGCTTAATGTGGCCTTACAGGGATTTTAACAAGTGCAAAAAGACTGAGGTCTTTTCCACAGAGCTTGGTCCATTATCATGGATCAGTAGGAATAATGTAGTAAAAAAAATTGCCATCCTACACAATTAAGATTAAGTGCAATCTCCATCAAAATTCCAACACAGTTTTTCGCAAAAATTGAAAGAACAATTTTCAGCTTCACATGGAAACCTGAAAAACTCAGGATAGCTTGAACAATCCTGAAAAAAAAAAGATATATTAGAGATAGCACTGCACCCAATCTCAATTCTACAGTGGAGCTCTAGTATTAAAAACACCATGACATTAGCATAAAAAATACACATTGATCAATGCAATCAAATCAAAAGTCTTTACCTAAGTCTACACACCTAAGGACACTTGATGTTTATAAAGAACCCACAAATACAACTGGAAAAATAGCATCTTTAACAGCTGGTGCCGGTCAAACTGGGTGACTACATGCAGAAAATTGCAAATAGATCCATACTTTGAAACTGCACAAAACTAAAGTTCAAATGGTTTAAACACCTAAACATAAGGGCAGACACACTGAATCTGACAGATGAAAAGATAGGGAATGATCTTGAAGTCAGTGGCAGAAAACACACTTTATGAATAGAAGACTGATATCACAGGCACTAAGAACAACAATTAATGAAACAAAAAGCTTTTGTATGGGAAAGAACACCATTACTCAATCAAAATACTAGGCTACACAATGGAAAATGATTTTTATCCACTACATAACTCATAGAGGACTAATATCTAAAATATATAAAGAATATAAAAAACAAAAGACAAGAAAAATTCCAATTAACATGGGAGTACAGATTTAAATAGAGAATTCTCAAAAGAGGAAACTCAACTGACTGAGATGCACCCAAAGAAATGTTCAACATTCACAGTCATCAGGAAAATGCAAGACAAAATTACTGTGAGATTTCAACTTATAGTACTCAGAATGCCAAGATCAATAAAACAAATGAGAGCTCATGATAGCAAGGATATAGATAAAGAGAACACTCATCCATTGCAGATGGGATTACAAACTTTTACAGCCATTAGGGAATTAGTATAAAGGTTCCTCAGAAAGCTGCGTGAAGATCTACCTCAATCCAGCTTGGTCATATTCCCAAAAGACCCTACCTCCTACTACATATACTTTGCTCATACATGTTGTTTGCTGCTCTAGTCATAATATCCCAATATTGAAAACAGCCTAGATGTACCAGGTGTATGAATGGATAAAGAAAATGTGGTACATTCACACAATGGAATATCTAGGGCAAAACCAAGTACTATTGTTCTTCTAAAGGAACGTATTAATAAAATGACTCCTGATAACATTCTGCTATTCTCAAAGATCAGTGGTTTGCTCAGCCATCATCACAGAAGCCCCCTCCTTCAATAACTAGGCATAAATACAGAGATCCATGACCAGAAAATGTGGAGAGAGAGAGAGAGAGAGAGAGAGAGAGAGAGAGAGAGAGAGAGAGACCTTAGAACACTCAGTCCTAAATAGGATGTCTACATCAAATCCCTTCCATCAGTGCTCAGGAAACACTGAAGAGGGACAGAAAGAGTGTAAGAGACTGAAGGGATGGAGGACACCAGGAAAATAAGGCTTTTTGAAGAAAGCAAAAGAAACAATTAGCTGATCGTGCAGTGGTGGTTCATGCCTTCATGCCTTTAATCCCACCACTCAGGAGGCAGAGGCAGGTGGATCTCTGTGATTTTGAAGTCATCTGCTCTACAAAACAAGTTCTAGGACAGCCAGAGAGCTTTTACACAGAGAAACGCTGCCTCAAAAGACAGAATGGGAGCAAAGTTTTACCAACTACACGTGAGACAATGGCTAAGACCCAGAATTTACATTAAATGTCAAGAAAATATAAGCTTTAATCAATATGTAAAAAGATGTCCTAAATAGATGCCTTTGAAAAAATGAATGAAAGAAACGCAAATGGTCAATAAATATTCTAAAACATGGGCATTGCCCTAGACACCATTGTAGTTTAAATTATAACTACTTTGAGATATCACTTCAGCCCTCACCTCAGGAAGATTGACTGCCATCAACTCATCTGACAACAAATATTGGAGATGACGGTGAGAGGAAGCAGCCCTTATTCACAGTTGGTGTGGAAGCAAATGAATTCAACCACTGTGGAAATCATGTTGGCAATTTCTCAGAAAATTAAAACTGGATCTACCATATGACCTGTCTATCTTTCTCTGGGATATACATCCAGAGAACACCATGCCATGCCTAGAGATATTTGTACCCCCATGTTTATTACTGCTTTGTTTACTACAGCAAAGAATTATAATCAACATAGTTGTTCATCAACAGAGCAATCAATAATGTGTATGTGGGGTGTGTGTGTGTGTGTGTGTGTGTGTGTGTGTGTGTGTGTGTGTGTAATACGGAAATGTTTTGAATCTCTAAATAGTATTGAAATTATAAAGCTTTATGGGAAATGGATGGATATAGAATATATGATATTAAGTGGGGTGATGCAATCATTGAAAGGATAAAAACATATTTTACCCTCATATACAGAATCTAGCCAAATATGTATGTGTCTCATGTGTGTGTCTGTGGATAAACAAATGTACATGTGGGTACAGTATAGCCTATGGAAAAGAGAACATGAAAGGGTAAATACTTGGGGATGAGGGATGACTGAATGTAGCCAATGAACATGAGCTATGAAAGAAGATATGGGTAAATATTTATTTAGTTTTAATTTTGTCATGGATTTTTTATTTTTGGTTTCAGAACATGGCATTTTATGTAGAAATTATAAAATCCAATGTGAAGCTCCATGGCTTCTATTCCAAGTATCCACTCTAACATAGAATCATTAAGACAATGTTAGTAAGGAAGTTCATGTGTCATATTCCAAATAATATAGTTACATTTCTCTAGCTTCATAGCTTTAGTTTTTTAAAAAATATGGTTTAAAAGCCAGAAATTATAGAAAATGATGTTAAACTTTCACTATTCTACATACTAACTTAAAAGTCATCAGGATTTAATTGTTAGTAGTACAAGGGACTTTATTTTAGATTGCTTCTTTAAAAAATAGAGCTACATTGGTTTACTGTACTCTATTTAGAACAAATTCTGGACAAAGATAAAAAGGACTAATCAGTTCTGCAAAGCACAAATTCAACATTTGCCTTAAACTGTCAAAGAAAGCAAAAGGAAAGCCGTTTGGAAACCTACAATTTTCCCTGGTCTTTAGTGTCTGATCCTGTAAAGATCTCTCAGTAGTCACTAAACTTTACTCTACTTTAGAATAAACACATTAGGTAGGAAACTAAATATGAAGCTTTAATTGTATTAAATTAGTAAGGTAAGGACAGTAAGCGAATGATGCTAGAATGGAACCAAGAAACTTTCAAAATGAATTAAGTTTTTTAGTTATGTCAAAAATGTGGAAGAGTTCTATGTTTTGTCAATGTCTCTGTAAGAAAGTCCATCAGAAATGGAACTATAAAATTATTTTAATGTAATTATATTAATGTAATATATTTTAATGTAATGTATAACACAAAATGGATTTTTGTCAAAGTCAGGAAATTCTTTTGTTAAAATGATCCTCATGGTACAAAAAATTCTTATATTTTGTTTAAACAATAGCTTCATATCACACAAATGTATTTCAAATATGTGAAGTGCATTGCTGCAATAACCTTCTTCCAAGTCTCAAAGGCTTGTTTTAGAATAAAACTGTAATATGATTTTCAAAGGAAACCCATAAGTGCCCCTAAGGTAGAAGTTCAACATCTTCAAATGTTCAACAAATTGCAAAGAAACATGTTTAAATGCAGCACATACTTGAAAAGAAAACATATCTGTGTTTTTAATATTTTCTATTCTTGTCTCCAGGATTTTCCTTTTGCCAAATAGAAATTTACACCCACATTACAGTTTCTCATAGTTCAGCCATTTTGTACAGTTGCCACTTTCCAGTGCAGAGACTTCTGTGGTAGATACAGCATTATATGTTCCAGAGACCTTTCCTGAGAAAATTAGTGTCTGGAGAAATAATACATCCTGGCCTTTTTCTCTGGCCCTGAGCGCCCCCTGTTGGTGCTGAGCGCCCCTGCAAGGAGGTTTGTGTCCGGTCTCACACTGAAGTCCTCTCACTGTGTCTCTTGCACAGTAGTAAGTGGCAGTGTCCTCAGCTTTCAGGCTGTTCATTTGCAGGTAGAGGATGTTTTTGGAATCATCTCTGGAGATGGTGAACCGGCCCTTCACAGACTCACTGTACTCTGTTGTGTAACCATTAGCTTTGTTTTTAATATGACCAACCCACTCCAGCCCCTTCCCTGGAGCCTGGCGGATCCAATACATATAATAGTCACTGAAGGTGAATCCAGAGGCTGCACAGGAGAGTTTCAGGGAACCCCCAGGCTGTGCCAAGCCTCCTCCAGACTCCACTAGCTGCACTTCACATTGGATATCTGTAATAGTAGAGAATTCTGGTCAGGAAAATGTTACAAACACCCACAGTCCCTCTTACTCATGCCCACCTCTTACTCATACTCCCACACACTCAGCATCTCTCATTCCCATAAATAACCTTTTACAAGAGTTACAAAGAAAATGCAGTTCAGCCACAGCTTCATGGTGAGAGGTCTGTGTTCAGTGCTGATCCCCGAATGGTAAGACCAGGGAACTCAGGACTGGGCTCCTCTGCTAGAGCTACAGGACCATGTCAGGGTTCATTTTCATGAGCAGAAGGAAACCTAATTTGCATTTCTTCCTGCTATATCATCAGCTCTAGGGCTGAAGTATAAGATGGTGCAGATTTTAGTACAGAATGCAGAGGTGAAATGGGTGAGTTAGGTAGGATCAGCAGTGTTACAATATTGCTTATTATGTGCATGTGATAAACTATTCAGTATTTTGTGATTTAACCATGTCCTCAACTCTGCTTCATAAATATAACAATTATTTAGAAAATTTAAGGATAATTGATATGATGCTCAATTATCATTGAGTAGAAATATTAAAGTCAAGAAACTCCTTTGAGAACTTAGCTCAGTAGCATGTACAAGTTACAAGACTTGATCCTCTTTTTTGATGAATATACATCTCCAGTATTTGATAAGTGGAAAAGCTTATTGAAATCCCATTTTACACTTGTTTGGCTAGCATACATTTTTCTGTTGTGTATTTATCATTGTAGTCATCAGATCACCTTTAATTTTAATATCCTTAAAGGAAGCACAAGTTCCATGTCTGGGACTACCAAGGAGTCCACTTCCACGTATAATTGAATATATTGTTTTATTTCTATTTTTTAAGAACTTCCATATTGATTTCTACAATTTCTGTACCAATTCACCTTCCTAGCAGAAATGTGTTACTTTCTTTGTGTCTTCACTGTTATTTGACATTTGCTTTCTTGATAAAAACCATTCTGATTTGAGTGAAATGGATTAAAGACATAATTTACATTTTCTACTATCTGGTGCCTAAGGATATTGAACATTGTTTCATATATGTATTGGCCATTCATATTTTTTCTTTGGAGAATCATCTGTGGTTAAATTTTCTACATGTTGATTTTATCATTTGGTTTTTGTGGGTAAAAGTTTTGGTTTATTATAGATTCTAGATACTAATATCCATCAAACATAGAGTTGACAAAGACTTTCTCCTGTTTTCTAGTAAACATTTAAAAATATTTAATACCATTTGTCATTAAGTAATGACAAATTAATTATAATTTGAAATTTCAACTCAACCAAGGAAGGATGGATGATATTAAGATAATAAGTGACAGCAAATTCTGCCGATGTGTCTGAAGTGGAATCTTTCATCATTGTTGGTTGGAAAGTTAATGCAGATGCAGTGGAAATCAGTGTGATGGCTACTCAAAGAACTAAAACTTAAAATGGAAATAAAATATATTCACAATAATTATGGAATAGAATCTTCCTCATTGTCCATGAACTGATGAATAGAAAATAAAAATCAGGTAAATATACACAGCTCAATTGCACTTGGCAGTGAAGAAAAAGGAAACCAATTTTCAGGATAATTGGTAAAACCAGGAAACATTTTTGAGTGAGGTGACCCAGGCTCAGAAAGGCAAACTTCACATTTTCTCACTCATATGAGGATCTTAGTTTTAAGTTTTTTAATGAATGGGTTTTAATCTAGTATGATTATATATATTTATGTAACTTGAACACCACTTATAATAGGCATGCCCAACATGAATTTTAAATAGTTTTGCTAAATAACATCTGGGAAATTTTCATCCGTGTATGTAATATATTTTAATGATAACCATACTCAATCAATGCCACCAGACACTTCCCAGAACCATAAATAATTCTCCCTCCCAAGTTCATGCCCTCTTTTCAATTAACTAATAACCCAGCACAGAGTCTAACTAGTGCTATAATGTGCACCCGTGTGTAGGACCATCCCCTAGGGGCATGGACAACTTATCAGATTCCATCTCCACGAAGAAGAGTGACTCTCCCTCAGTAGCAACCATCTATCAAAAGGTTCCAGCCAGGGGTAGGGCATCAGAAACCTTTCTGCCATCCATGCTGGAATTTTTGACTAGCTTGATTTTGCATAAGTTGTGTGTAAAAAAAAAACACTGTTCCTCTGAAACCAAGTGTCCAATGGTTATGTCCCATCAGGAATGTCAACATTTCACAGAACTCCTTCCCATCCCGTGGCTCTTAAATTCTTTCTGTTCCCTCTTCCATGATATTCCCTAAGCCTTTGATTGGAAAGTTAGTACAGATGACCTATGTACTTATGTTATAGTGTTAACATGTCTTCCCAGTGAGATTTAGTGGTTGATGAAGGAAAACCCTTTAATAATAGCACACGACTATTTCTGGCTAATTCACAAAAGAGATCCAGCCTCTCAGACAGAGAAATTTACCACCTTATATAGACCTGAGGCTTATACATTCCACACATACCGCCATCCTTGAGTCTCTCTCAGGTCCCAGGTTACATTTTGACCAATTGAAACAGAGACAGCGGACTGCAAGTCTGGCCACCTGGGCAGATTGGAGATTTACACAGTGGAGATATGGTCAGGATCATTTCTTAAGTACACCCGTGTTGTTCTTTTCCAATAGTTGTTACCTAGGATCATGTTGACCACCTGGAATGATATGGAAAAGGACTTAATGGTGGTGTCATCTGCTCTGGCCCCCAGAGCTTCCCTATAGAGGCATATTCTTTAATTTGGGAGAGAGCTCAATGGCTGGTTATAAATCAAGATAGTCTCCTTTTGTTGTGGAAATGGAGGCTCATTGGAGGCCAGCCCTCATAAACAAACATTTACAGAAGTTGTCTCCCAGAAAATCTAAACTTCAATTATGCTATAAACTTTTCTAACAAGCCAGGTAACTATACTACTCATCTTACAACCAGATTAGTGGCAGTGTTCCTTTCGCTAAATTCTATTTTGTGTAACTTAATTTTTTCTAAGTTAGTTGATATTGAAGCCTTCATAGCATCAATTTTATTACTTCAGGGTTCTCCTGCATCACTTCTGGGTGCTCAGAGTCACATATTTTCAGTGTGTGGACAAGTTATGAGTTAATACAGTTTTCCCGATCCATGGGAAGAAAAACTTCTCTGACCAAGTTTGACAGCAGTACAAACCTAAGTGTGTAAACATAGATGTGTGGAAGGCAGTTTGACAGTACAGCCATTTAAAACAATAATACCAGCAGTTTCTCCATCCCTAGGGCCCATGACCTTCCCAGACACAGACTTCCAACAGAGCTACAATATCAGATACTAAGTCCCTCCTGTGGCACAAACCTCAAACACAACAAGAAAGTCATTCATCACCCCCATAAACATCATGCCACTATTGAACCAGTGGGTTCACCTTACTGGTAGCTTGATATTGACAGTACCATGCTTGATATCTAAACTAGATCTATAAGAAAACGGAAGTCACGGTGTTGTTGTTTCGTTTGGCTATAATCATTGTTCTAGAGCTCCCCAAGGACACAGGCTACTGCTATTGTTCTTGGTTATTCCCCAGATCAAGATGGTAAGACCTCATTGATTATAAGTCATACATTCTGGATACAGGACACAAGTAACTCAAACTGGAACTGATTTGGAAATGCCCTTCTTGCTGACTGGTGTTTGTATTTCCAAAAGAGTCTATGCAGAGTACAGAGGGTGAAAAGTCATCAATAATATTTCCCAGATGTGCATAATCTACAACACTTACTTGGCAAGACAGATGTGTTTACTGGCGAACTAGTGGCAAGGCTCTTTTGAGGTAACCAAACTTTCTTTTATTTGAAATTGAGGCCAGGTGGTGGTGGCACAAACCTTTAATCCCAGCACTTGGGAGGCAGAGGCAGGTGTATCTTTGTGAGTTCGAGGCCAGCCTGGTCTAGAAAGTGAGATCCAGGAAAGGCAAAGCTACACAGAGAAACCCTGTCTCGAAAAACAAACAAACAAACAAACAAACAAACAACAACAAAAAAGAAATTGAGTTATGAGACAAAGGAGGTAACACATTCTTGGTTATCATTTTTTCACTGAAAATAAAATTTTCATAGATATATTCTGATCACAGTTCTCCACTTATCTGCTCTTGAATCTAATCTTTGTCCCTTACTTTAGAAAACAAACAAGCAAATAAAACAAAACTTAAACAAACAATAATAGAAGAAAAGGAAAAAAAGCACAAGAAGCATAGACACACACAGAACACTAACAAAAACAACAACAATAAACTCAGGATAAGCAAAAGACAAGGTAAAAACAAAAAATAAAACAAAGCAAAAACAAAAACAAAATGGCAAACAAACAACAACCTACCCTCAAACCCTAACAAAGAATGTGAGACAAAACATCTCCAAAAAATCACTGACTTTGTTTTATGTTGGCCATTTACTGCTGGGCATGGGGCCTGCCCTTAGGTGTGGCTTGTGTGCCCTCAGAGATGCTATTGGAAGAATCTGTTTTTCCTTTGTTAACAGTTGTCATTTGGACACATCTGTATTACGGATGGGGGCTTGTGTTACCTTTTCTTCTCAGTATTGAAGCCTCACATAGCTTGTACCTGTGCAGGAAATTTTCATTCTGCTACACTCTGGGAGTTCATGTGTGTGTCAGTCCTGTGTGGTTGGAAAACTGCTCCATTAGCTTGGTGTTTTCATTCCCCACTGGTTCTCATATTCTTTCTCCCACATCTTCTGCATTGATATCTGAGCCCAGAGTGGAGGAGTTTGATGAAGACATTCCATTTAGGACTGAAAATAGACAACTGTGGAGTGCTAAGCACTAAATGAAACATGGATAGCACCTGCTCCAGGATTAAGGTACATCATGGAAGATGAGATGGATAGATTTTAAGATCTAGAATATGGAGAAGAGTGCCATGAAATGTTATCTTTTGATGTGACAAGGCCATCACAACCACGAACACTAAGAGGATTTGGGCACCATCCCTAGGGAGTTGGTTCTAGGCTGCATCAGATAGCTAGCTCAGCATGAGCCAGGAGCAAGCCAGTCAGCAGCTCTAGTTTTATCAGTTATTTTCACAGAAATTACATGTATTTTTGTAACATCTGTGCTTTGTATAAGTGGCATTTGGTTTCGTCTTGAAGATATTTTAAATATAAACGTCTATAAATAACAAAACTAGGGTTAAGGGTGCTGCCTGTTGTACTGGGATTGTCTGGGACCCACAAAGCATTAAAACAATGTGACTTTACCTCCCATGTGATTGAAGCAAAAATGTCTACAGGACACATCAAGAAGAGCAGAGACTCACACATGTCTCTTCTTTTCATATTGTAGGTGAGGCTACTTTGACTCTTCATGTTGAGCAAGGGCATGATAATGGATGGGTAAAGTTAAATGAATGGTGTTCCTCATTGTTCACTAGAATCATATATGAAAGTATGTACATTTTAATCACATATTTTTTGAGGTAAAGCTGCTCTCACACAAATGGTTGTTCAATGAAAATGACGATTTTTCTATTGATAACGAGGTTATGAACGGAAAACAAGTAACTGTTGTCTCCTCTGTGGTCATGTTAGAGTTAATGTGGGGACTCTTGCATAGAGGGCCACCTAGGGTGACACTTTCCTGAAGCAAGGTTCAGTTGCTGGCAAGTAATTATCAGGTAGAGAAACAGCATGGCTCACAGAGAACTGGGCCCTGAGCCCTAGAGCTCACTGCTCAGCAGGAGACACAATGCCATTCTCACCAAATTGGCATGTTATGGTGGAACAGATTGTGGTGAGTCCTTCATCCACAGAATACATTGTTTTAGCAGAAAGGTTCCCAGATTAACCAGGTCCTTTCACAGTTATTAAGAGTCTATGAAAAGAGACAGAGGAAGAAATCACAGAAATCAGAACCTACCTTTCCCAATAACATTTCCCAAGTTCCTACAAAAGCTACAGCCTGGTGCTCAGCCGAGTTTGAGGTAAGTGGTTTATGTCTGTTTAGAATAAAGGTCAGAAATTTTTATAGATGAAAAAGAATAATCATCAATGTGATGATGAACATAATTGATTAAGTAACACAATCATGTAAAAATACAAATGAGTCAGGTCTGTGCCTGATGAAAGCAGAAAGATTGGAGATCTGTTAAGGTGCATGGGTAACTGAGTGTGGCCTCACCTCTCTCGTGGTTCTTCTAATCCCAAATACTGTCATAATCAGAATACCACTGAGGCTTTGCCCTGAATCTCATGAGAAAGAATACTGCAGACCTTTGTAGGCGTTTGATCCTGGCAACCTCCCCAGAGTCATTTCTGCAACCAGAGGTGATTTTCTGCATTTAGTTCCTATTAGACTGTGTTTTATACATTTTTCTTAAATTGCATAACATCAGAACTATGTTTTCACAGATGTCACAGACATGTATAGACTATAAATGTACAGAGCATTTTGAGATGCAGTTCGATGGAGTGACAGCTAAGACCTCAGAACCAGTACTCAGTTATGTCTGCAACCTGTTCCTGCTGTCTGTTCTCAATGTGCGCTCTGCGCCCCCTGCTGGTTCTGAGCGCTCTTGCAGGGAGGTTTGTGTCAGGATTCACACACTGAAGGCCTCTCACTGTGTCTCTAATACAATAATGAAGGGAGGTGTCTTCGGCTATTAAACTACTCATTTTTCCAGTTAGACGCTGCTTTTGGAATCATCTCTTGAGATGGTGAATCTTCCTTTTGTAAACTCCGGATAGTATGTTGCATAATTATAAGCTTTGGTTCCAATTTGAGCAACCCATTCCAGCCCCTTGTCCTGTAGAAAGAGATAACCATCTAGGTACAAGGGGGCTACAAACAGAACACCAAACTGGAACAGGAAACTCCCCATGATATGTCATATCTAGAATATTAAAAACACAAAATAAGGGAAGGGTATTGAAAGCTACAAGAGAGGTCAATTCACTTAAAAGCAGGTCCATCGTAACCACACTTGGATATTTGACAGAAACATTTAAGTCAGGCAGGTCTGAAAAATATGAACACCTTGTTTTAAAGAGCACAACTGTCAACCCAGACAATTATATGTAACAAAATTTTTATGTCAAAATTAAAGGAAAAATAAAAAAAATCCACAATAAAAATGGTTTAAAAAAAACTTATGATCACTAATTCAGCTCCTCAGAGAATAAGGGATATTTAGCGTGAAGAGATTCAACACACTCATGATCACAGGGAACAAATAAATAATTCCAGAATTGTTAATCTCGAGTTCTAAGAAAACACCACAAAAATAAAGCATGGGAATTATTTACTCCTCCAAATAATAATTCTTCGTACTGAGGGTCTCAATATCACAATAAAATAATTCAGACAACATATTGGGTAGAAAACAGGACCATTGTTGTTGCTGCCTCTGATAAACAGACCTCCCCATCATGCTACACACACCTTAGGTTAAAGGTTATAAAAAGGTACTCCCAGCAAAAGGACCCAAGAAGCAAACAAAGTAGTTATTTTAATATGTGGTATAATTGATGCCAACCCAAAACTAGTTAGAAGAGATGAAGATTTCTTCATACACATTAAAGGAAAAATCCAACAAAAGAACAATACAATTTTAAATATTATGCGGCAAAATCTGCACCAAATTTCTTTAAAAGACATACTATTAGTTCTAAAAGCACAGATGAATACCAATGCTGTGACTTTGGGTGGATAGCATGTAACTTACAGATGTTTACCAAGCATTCCACCAAAATTCTGAAGAATATATTCTTCTCAGCAACACATGATATTTTCTTCAGAGTTGTCCATGTCCTGGCTAATTTTAATGTCAACTTGAAGTAAGCTAGAGTCATTTTGGAAGAGTAAACTTCAACTGAGAAAATGCTCTATCCATACTGGCTGGTGGGCAATTCTGTGGACATTTTCCTGATTGATGATTGGTGTGGATGTGCCCATTCCATCAGGTGGGGCCACTCCTGGGTTAGTGGTCATGGGAGTCATAAAAAGCAGGCTGCTTCCCAAACAGATCAAGCCAATCAACTGTCTCACCCATTCAGAGGGCCTGATCAAGTTGGGGGCCCCTCAGCCATTGATTCACAGTTCATGTGTTTCCATTCGTTTGGCCACTCATCCCTGTATTCCATCCATCCCTGGTCCCAACAACTCTTGCTCTCATAAACCCTCCTCCTTCTCGTCAATTGGACTCCCAGAGCTCCACCTGGGGCCTGACAGTGGATATCTGCATCCAGTTCCCTCAGTCACTGGATGGGGTTTCTAGCACTACAATTAGGGTGTTTGGCCATCCTATCACCAGGGTAGGTCAGTTCGGGCTATTTCTCAACTATTGCCAGCAGTCTATTGTGGGGGCATCTTTGTGGATTTCTATGGGCCTCTCTAGGACTTTGCTTCTTCCTATTCTCATGTGGTCTTCATTTACCATGAACATTCCTTGTGTTCCCTCTCTGTTCTTGATCCAGTTGGGATCTCCCGCTCCCCCAAGTTCTCTTTCCCTTGCCTCTCGCCCCTCATTACCCCCACTCACGTCCAGACTGTTCATGTAGATCTCATCCATTTCTCCGTCACTGGGCGATCCCTGTGTCTTTCTTGGGGTCCTGTTTTCCAGGTAGCCTCCCTGGTGTTGTGAGTAGCAGTCCAGTCACCCTTGTTCCACAACTAGTATTCTCCTATGAGTGGGTACATACCATGTTTGTCTTTCTGAGTCTGGGTTACCTCACTCAGGAGGATTTTTTCTAGATCCATCCATTTGCCTGCAAATCTCATGATGTCAGGCAGTTGGACCGGGTCCTGTGCTCAGTGCATGAATTGGCTGTTTGAAACCTGGGGCTTAGCAGAGACGCTTGGCTCAGCCTGGGAGGAGGGGACTAGACTTGCCTGGACTGAGTCCACCAGGTTGATCTCAATTCTCGGGGGAGTCTTTGCCCTGGAGGAGATGGGAATGGGGGGTGGGTCGGGGGAAGGGGGAGGAGGGGGGAGAACGGGGGAATCTATGGCTGATATGTAAAGTTGAATTATATTGTAAAATAAAATAAAATAAATTCAAAAAAAAAAAAGCAGGCTGCTTAATTCATGCAACCAAGCCAGTGAATAGAACTCCTCCAGGCTCTGCATCAATTCCCACCTACAGGTTCCTGCCCTAAATTCCCACAGTGGTAGACTGTTACCTGGAAATGTAACATGAAATAAGTCCTTTTTTTACTTCAACTTACTTAAGTCATGATATCTTATCACATAGTGGCAACTTAAGTAAAACAACCACATTTTATTTAGGACATAGTGCAGGACTCAACAAATATAGAAAAGTTGAAATAACATCCAGTATTCTCTCTGATCATAATGGAATAAAGCTATATATCAACAAATGAAAAAACCTACAGAAAGTTCATAATTTCACGGAGATTAAGCAATGCACTGTTGAGTGACAGCTGTGTCAAGAAAGAAATCAGGGACATTTATAAATGACAAAAATTAAATAAAATGAAAATACAGCATACAATATTGCTAAGTTGTTAAATAAAAATGTGAAAGATCTCAATTTAATAAGTAATTACATACTTCATTGAGGCCTTGAAAGACCAAGGAGAAGCCAAACCCTAAAACAGTAAATGGGAAAAGATAATGAAAAGTATTCTGACATTAATGAAATGGGAATAAACAAAAATGACAGTTCAAAGAATCTGTGAAGACAATAACTGGGTCTTTGCAAAGAATAACAGCATTGACAAAGGTTAAGAAAATGACCAAAAGGAAATAGGAGGTATAATTTAATAAAGTAAGAAATGAAAATGAAGACGTTCACTGGGCAGTGGTGGCAGATATCTTTCATCCCACCACTAGGAAAGCAGATGCAGATGGATCTTTGGGTTTGAGGTCAGCCAGGTGTGCAGAGCAAATTCCAAGACTACAGGGCTACACAGAGAAACCTTGTTTTGAATATTCAAAAATAAAATTACAAAAAGGGGACATCAAAACAAACATCAACGGAACTTTTTTGTTTGTTTGTTTGCTTGTTTGTTTGTTTTTTCGAGACAGGGTTTCTCTGTGTAGTTTTGCGCATTTCCTGGAACTCACTTTGTGGACCAGGCTGGCCTGGAAATCACAGAGATCCTCATGCCTCTGCCTCCCGAGTGCTGGGATTAAAGGTGTGAGCCACCACCACCACCTGGCCCAATGGAACTTTTAATAAATTATAAGGACATACTTTAATACTTTACAAGCCAATATGGAATTAAATTGGGAAAGCTAAATGGAGTGGATGAACTTCTATGTGTATATACACAGTAAAATTAAAACAACATAAAATTATTTATGGACATTATAAAGATTAAACTAAAGAAAGAAATGAAAACAGTTTTCGTATATGATAGTTGCCGTTGTGTGCACGTGTTGGGTACTTGAGTTACAACTGTAGGTATCATGTTATTATATTAATGACACTAAGTTAAATGGTATCCAGCCACTGGTCCTCCATGCACAAGAGCTTCAGGATAGAACGTGGTCTGATGTCAGAACTTCAGGGTTATGGTGTCGACTATCTTCCCAACACTCCAGAGCCCTGAGGATGTGGGACTTCCACATGGCTTGAGAGCTGAGTCTCAGGACAAGTATACTTCACACTCCTTCATGAGAAATAAAGTGTCTGTTCCTAATTTTTAATTGACTGATTCATTCCCCTAATGGGGATATGGTGACCAAAGCCACGTGGCTTGTGGTGTCTCCAAGAATGTGCCTTAGGTTTAAGGAACTAAGGGCAGTGAAATCTAAGTCAGGTTTGGTTTGAATCCTTCAGGGAAAAACAAGAATAAAAAAAAACAAAAACCATTATATCACACTAGAGGATTGTCCCCCGAGGGTTTCTTTTGGATGACAGTGTTCCTGAATAGAGTTTAGACTTTGCTGTGGATATGGCTCTGTATGCTGTGTTGCTCTGATTGGTTAATAAATAAAATGCTTACTGGCCAGTAGCCAGGCAGGAAGTACAGGTGGGACAAACAGACAAGGAGAATGCTGTGAAGTGGAAAGCTGAGAAAGAGATGCTGCCAGCCACTGCCATGACAAGCAACATGTTAAGATACCGGTAAGCCACGAGCCACGTCCCAACTTATAGATTAATAGAAATGGGTTAATTTAAGATGGAAGAGCTAGTCAATAGTTAGCCTGAGCTAATGGCTGAGCAATTTTCATTAATATGAGCTTCTGAGTGATTATTTTATAGGTGGGTTGCAGAACTGCGGGGGCCCGAGCAGAACCGGAGAAAACTCCAGCTCCAGGACTCCCTTTCTGCCCCCTCTGCATTTCATCTGCAGGGCCCTTCTCCCACCTGAGGTGTGAGCACCACCTGAAGGCCAGAACCCCCACTGCAACCGTGTTGATATGTTGGGGAAACCAGTCCCTTTGGAATCTGGCTGTTGTCTGGGGCTCATCCATATCTAAGGCATAGACTTTGGGATTTCCTTATGTGTCTTTACTTATTCTATAGACTGTGGGTGATATTTTATTTGTGCTTTAATAAATAAATCTTGCCTAGAGATCAGAGTACGGAGCTGGCCAGTAGACAGAGGTCAGGCCGTGGTGACACACACCTTTAATCCCAGCACTTGGGAGGAGGAAACAGAAAGTGATATGGCTGGGTGGAGAGAGGAAGTGATAAGGCGGGGTGGAGATAGGAGCTCTGCCCTTTCAAGCTGAGGATTCGAGAGGTAAGAAGTCCTCTAGTGACTGGCTCCTTTAATGATCTTTCAGCATTTATACCGATATCTGGTTCTGGGTTTTTATTATTAAGACCAATTAAGATTCATGCCACAGTAGACTCACCCACACATGAAGATGTGGTCAACTAATGTAACTTCTCCTTATCCAGGGCTAACATAGAGAATTGATGCACACCTGTGTATAGTTTAATTAGATGCTTTAGCTATCCATATTTTAGGTATGAGCCAGACTGACAGGAGAAGTTTATATAAAACCTAGAAAATCAACAGTTAAATTACATTCATTCACATGTTTATAATTTGAATGAATTTAAATGATTGTCAAAAGCAGCAAATGTCCCAACATATCTATGCTTATCATAGCTGATCCTAACCTCAATACAAGATGCCTCTCCTTCAAAGAGCCCGGTAAATATAGAGATGAGCTGTGTCAAAACCAAGAGGCAGAGTCACCAGGGAATGGAGGTAATATGAGAGAAGAGGCTTCTGTAAGCAGGATGCTACAAGACTCTGGGTGAGACTTCAGATGAATGGAGGATGGGAAAGAAATGAAAATTATCTGAGTCCCAGACCCAGGTGGCCACTAGGGGTCCATGGTAGAAAGTATTTCTGGGTATTGGTTTCTGATGCAAAGGAATGGAGACGGGATAGAAGGGAAGATTGAAAGGGTCTAAAGGAAAGAGCTAGGCTGGCTCCTCATACAAAAGAAGTTTTTGATAAACTCAGCCTTCCGAAATAACTGAACAGAAATTAGCTTCTGATAGTTTGACTTTCATTTTCAACAAAACAAAATAGAATCTTACAGTTTCACAAGCATGCTCTCCCTATCCTCCTTTCCTAACCTTTACCTATACATGCTTCTGTACTGGTCCACACACCTCTTTTACCTATACATGCTGATCTACTGGTCCACACATCTTCTTTTGTATACCTGCTGATCCACTGGTCCACACACTTCCTTTACCTATAGATGCTGATCTACTGGTCCATACACCTCGTTTACCTATGCATGCTAAACCATGATCCACACAGCTCCTTTACCTATGCATGATAATCTATGATCTACACACCTCCTTCTCATATTCATGCTACTCCACTCTGACCAACTTCCATCCTGCCTCACATCCAGCCATGAAAAATTTTCAGGGCTCACCTGTCCTTTTCTAGGGAGTATGGGACAACAGGAGACCAGCACAGATTTCTAGGAAACAAACACATATAGAAAGCCTTGCCTCTCAGCATTTGCTGTCAAAATGGACAACAATGCATTAAAAAACT
The DNA here is from genome assembly GCA_902168415.1 of Peromyscus melanophrys. Taxonomy (NCBI): domain Eukaryota; kingdom Metazoa; phylum Chordata; class Mammalia; order Rodentia; family Cricetidae; genus Peromyscus; species Peromyscus melanophrys. The sequence continues at coordinate 51,695 of CABHPR010137244.1, read as the reverse complement.
ATTTAATTGGAAATAAGAGGGTTAACACAGGCCATGATGCTCAAATGGACCGTCATGGTTCATTAACAGCAGTGTCATCATTGTGGAATCTGTGTAGTCATTCAACGTCATTTTTCAAATTGCCCTTTTACAGCACAGGGCTGTGGGAATAAAAGAAAGATTTCCTTGAGGATCCTGATCAAGGAGGAAGATAGAAGCAAAATGATTTATATGCATGATCCAGGAATACTGCTGACCTAAGGTGTGGGCATTCTGAAGGCTGAAGCAAGTCAGTCACAACCAGAAGTGAGACTGAACCTGATAGGGACACTTTCAATCAAGCCAGTTTGAAATAAGCAGGCAAAGAGAAATCAATGTGAATGAGGAATATTAATGGCAATTAGGAGGTTTCAGAAAGACAGACTCCAAAACAGCAGATACTCGGGATGAGGGAAGGGTCATACACACAGTCTCAGAAGGTGTTTGCTTTTGGTTGGCTTTGTAAATATTTTTTCCAGGTTCCACAGGTCTAGGTTCCAGAAGATTGGGTGTGTTTAACAGCTTACTTTATTTTGGTGTTAGATATGTCTCTAAGAATTCAGTTAAAAGTTTTAAAGATGTGGAATTTTACTTTTTCTTTTCGTCAAAGTTTTTCATACCATTAGTGATATTTTTCTTAGTTTTCTGTTGCTGAAATTCTGTAAGTTTGCACACATCAGAAGGGTTATTTCAGAATGAAAAAAGGAAAGCCCTATATGGTTTTAGGCATATGTTCATATATGATCAACTCAGATTACACTCTTCTGTTTACTGTCATGTGCTACATGGAACTTATACTTCAGTTTTATTTGTTATTTTCCATCCTTCCTTCTGCTCCAAAAGTATATCCTGACCAACTGAAAACTGGTGGAGTCGATCACTTATTTATGGAAAATCCTTTCACAGAAAAACCATGTTCTGTAAAATAGTTATTTACTTTAATTTAGTTGATACTTCTCACTTAAGTGTTATTTACACATCTGACAGAATTAGGGAAAGAACCTCATAGGAATCCCAGTCACATGTCATTTGTGCCATGCAACATCAAAAGCACATGCTATATGAACCCCAATCCTGTGCCAGATTTTCGCACTCAAGTCACCTGGGTGTCCCTTTTCTTTATGACTCTAGAAATAACCAGAGGGCATGCTCAAGAGGAGAAATCATAAGAAGGACATCTCCATAGGTTATTGGTACATCTGTCATACTTTAGAGGTGAATCCTTGTCTGCAATTATTTGATCAGTAATTTTCTTATATCAATGTGGACTACAGAAGGTCCTCTTGCACATGATGTTAGAATCTCAGCTGCACATCCTGCATTTTCTTGGTCAAAACAAAAATCATTGAAAATTAGAGCCACTTGTTGGTTTTATTTTATCCAAAGACCTTGTTTAAAATATTTTCCCTGCTAATCATGTTTCTCCATGAACTATTTAGGCTGCTCCTTGGCTTGACTCAACATAACTATGGTCCTTTTATATCATCCTTGTGTGAAGTCGGTCAATTCACTGTCACGTGTCCTTATCATAGGGTTCTGATGGTCTAGTCAACTCAGCCTCAGAGGAGGACATTCTCTTTTCCCATTTAAAGCTGCCTTGTGTCGATGATCCATTAACATGGAGCCCACAGTCAGCACTGCTTCTCTGAATGACACTTCTCTAGCTCACACAGGAGACACCAGGCTCTTCCAGGCAGCATCAACAGAGAGTGCCAGAGGAGTAACTCTGGGAGCCTTTGTAGGCAACAAAAGCACCAACAACTCACAAACTGAAAATCATAGAACTCAGTTGTCTATGGGAAGTGTGGAAGGAGATGGAATCAGAACTGGATCTGACACCAGCTGGGATGTGCACACTGGTGGCTAAGAATTGTGAAGGTTGAGGACACACAAATATGACTACAGAGGAACCATTACTGGGGACTTTGGGTGAAACTAATTTTTACCATATGAAAATGTTTAAAAATAGAATTTTTCACAAATAATAACCAAGTATACTCTTATAAGTTCTCTTGGTTTAGAAGAAGGAAATAATGGATATTTCAGTTTCAAATCTACCTTTGCAAAATGCCAGTATTTCTAGGCACCTGCAGTATCTCCGTCACGTGTTCAAAAGCAAAGAGGACAAACTACAAATTACTCCATTTCCCAAGTTTTCTCAGTGAACTAAAATCAACAAATGTCATAATTTAGGACTCAATTTTGAAATATCTATTGATACACACAGACATTTTTGAATATATAAAATTAGGTGCTATTCTGTCTGGTAATCAGAAGCAATTGGATAGCTTAGATGGTGTGTGGGAAAAAACAATTTGTTCTAATGTGTGCACACATAGAAGGTTGAACAGACTATGAGAGTTGACAGGGGCCTCTAGAGAATAATCTTGGCTTGAAGAGGAAACCACAGGTTCTGACATTAAAATTAATGCTCATTCAGCCGGAGTCTCTGCTGGTCCTTAGTGCCTCCTATTGGTGCTGGGTGTCTCTGTAGGGAGGTTTTTGTGCAGGCTCATACAGGAGTTCTTTCATTGTGTATCTGGCACAGTAATAAGTGGCTGTGTCCTCAGTTTGCAGATAGTTCAGTTTTAAGAACACTTAGCTCTTGGAGGTGTCCCTGCTGATGGTGATACAGGACTTGAGAGCTGAACTATAATATGCACCTCCACCACTCCATATTCCTCCCACCCACTCCAGACCCTTTCCTGGAGGCTGGCGGAACCAGTGTACACCATAGCTAGTTAATGAGAACCCAGAGACAGTGCAGGTGAGAGATAGGGTCTGTGAGGGCTGCACCAGGCCAGGTCCTGAATCCTTCAGCTCCACTTGGGACAGGGCACCTGGGGACAAACAACATCACCATCAGTCATACATCCCATACATGACATGCCTGGGTCCCTCTCCTGAAACCCTGACACACTTACAGCTTGGAAAGGTCACCAGGCAGAGGAGCAGCACCAGGACAGCCATGCTCTGCTGGAGGCTCTAGTGAGAAGGAGATGGGGCTTCTGAGCTAGGCCTGGGCTTTCAGCCTGAGCCTGAGGGCTGCTTTGCATTGGGGAGGTTCCTGAGAGGATAAAAGAGAGCACAGGACAAGGGTTCCACTCATCCCTCAGGTGACTGAGATTTGCCTTGTGCTTCCTAGATGAATTGGAGATGGAAACTCAGGAACATTTTCCTGTTATTTTCTGGATTTCCAATCCCTGAGAAATGAGAAGCAGTATGAATCACACTGTGCAGACCTGACAAGCAAATCATGAGAGTGTTTATACTAAGTGATTCCACAATCACACAGTGCAGGCAGAAGTGGGTACCATGTCCTAAATGCATTTGTACATATCTATAAATACCTGAAATGAATTCAGGATGGAGTTTGGCCTCTTAGTGATCAGAAACCCAACTTAAGGAACAGCTCAAAGTTATTCTTTTGGTGTCAGTGGAATTGTCTTATTCTCATCACCCATCTAGGAAATAACTTATGAAAAAGCAGCTCACTAACATTATTACATGTGATCATGTGTTTATCTGAGAGGAGACCCAAGAGTCTGATTTCAACCTATTGACCTTCTCACTCAAGAATACTATACCTGCAGATTAGATTTTAGTGTCTCTTGATTTATGTCAGTCTATCTTTCTCTGTGTACTTTACACCTCTTTTTTAGTATACAACACAGAAAATCTCAGGTTCCTAAATTTGACTATTGCGTTGGTAAATGATGGGAAGTATTGCATTGGTAAGGGATAGGAAGATCAGCTGTTCATAAAACTTCATAATACACTATAGTGTGTAACTAGGCTTGAGATTTATGATAACTACAGTAGAAAATAAACCAGAGAAGCTGAGGTCACGAGAGAAGAAGTAGACATGAACATGGGGACCCCGTGCCTTGAGATGTTGTTCACTATAGAGAACAAGAGTGTGTAGATCTTTCCTCCATGCCTTGCTAATGTAAACCACAGGGAAAGTGAAGCACGAAGCTGGAGCCCCCCTGTTCAATCCCCACTCATAGAATGTCTGTATTGGTGTTGGAGATCTCACATTTTGTGTCCCTTATTTCTGTGTGCATAATCTTTGTACTCAGAGTGGCAGTAGTAGAGACAGGTTTTAACCTTAGGGAGTCAGCCATCCTGTGCAAGCTCTGATGGTCACCCACACTACAAGTGCTGAGTTCCCCCTGTTCTTGATGCTCTGAGTGTTAGAAGAATATTTTTTAGATATTTTTCTCAGTATCTCATCTTGGGTTTATCTGATATTTCCATTGTCATAACAAAAATTTGGGAAGGTCTATTACAGAAATAAATGCATACCTCTGATAATATATTGGAGAGCTTGACATAAGTCTAGTTATTCAAGTATTTTTGTCATTGGTTACTTCAGAGATAGTTTGTATCCATATTGTATCCACATTCTGTACTCCCTTGCTCCTTGTGTTTCAATTTTCCATGAATTCCCTAAAGGAAGCCACTAAGCAAAAGTCATTATTAAATGGAAAGTGTTCATGGTAAAGCTCCACATTATTTATAATTATATTCTATTTGAGAGACAGATTCTTATTCTTAAGTGTTTTAACATTCATATTTATTTATGTCTGGAGGACATACAGATACTCAATGGGTCATGTTATCATGACAGTACTAGCTTGTACATTTGTGTTGTGGTTAGAATTTCATCAACATAATACAAACTAGAGTCATCATGAAACAAGGAACCTCAGCTTGAAAAAAAATGCCTCTATCAGGTTGTTCTGAAAGAATGACTGTGGGTTCATTTTCTTGAGCAATGCTGTCCATGGGAAGATGTTCCTGGGTTGTATAAGAAAGCATGCTGAACAACCATGGAGTGCAAGCCAGTAAGCAGAGTTCCTTCATGGTTCCTGATTCGGTTCCCACCTTCAGGTTCCTCCTTTGATTTCATGTCCTGATTTTCCAACATGATGGCTGTAAGATTTAAGAAAACATAACCTCTTTCCTTCCCTCATGAATTTGATCATGATGTTGGTCACATCTATAGAGAAAACACTAGTATATGTTCAAAATCTTCTGATGAGGAAATGGATGTGGGTTCTGCACAACTGAAACCACAGCCACACATCCAGCCACACATCCACACACACATATGCATGCATACACACACACACACACACACACACACACACACACACACACACACACA
>CABHPR010137244.1:26627-41642 GCA_902168415.1 Peromyscus melanophrys | reverse complement strand
TTCCTTCCTTCCTTCCTTCCTTCCTTCCTTCCTTCCTTCCTTCCTTCTTTCCATTGTTTCCTGCTTTCCTACCTACCCCTCTGCTCCCCTTGTCTTCTCACCCAGAATTGAGATTGCTGGGTCAGGTGGTCTTATGTGTGTAGTTCTCTGAGGTACCTCCACAAAATTTGCTAATATCATAGTAGAACTATGTTCCCATGGACATAGCACAGGGACCCCTTCCTTTCCATCAAAACACTTGATTCCATTCTTTCTTTTGGGAAACGGCATTCAATCCCCTGGTTACAAGGAAAACTTACTCACTTGGCTTTAATATCCATTTCTATGGTGATGACAGATGTAGGCTGTGGTTGATACACTGTGCACTCCAATAAACATATCTAGGGGTCAGAGACTAGAACAGCACTATATTAAACACAGAGGTTAGCCAGTGGTGGCACATGCCTTTAATCTTAGCATTCCAAAGGCAGAGGTCCATTTGGATATCAGTGAGCTCAAGGAGCCACAATGGAAACAGAGCCAGGCATGATGACACAAGCCTTTAATCCCAGCACTTGAGATCTCATGTGTTGCTTGGGAAAGACACACGCATTTAATTCCAGGAAGTGATGGCATGAAGCAGAAAGGTATATAAGGCGTGTGGACCAGGAATTAGAAGCTTTTTAATCTTTTACGCTTTTGAGCAGCAGTTTAACTGAGATCCATTTGGGTGAGGACTAGAAGTTTTCAGTTTAAGGAAACAAGATCAGCTAAGGAATTTGTAAGGTGAGGTAGGCTGTGGCTTGTTCTGTTTCTCTGTTCTTTCATCATTTAACCTAATACCTGGCTCCGGGTTTGTTTTTATTAATAAGACCTTTTAAGACTTGTGCTACATTAGGCCTTATGCAACCTTTTCTTCCTACATGGATTGGTCAAGATGAAGGAGCCCAACCAGGGAATGGAGTGCAGGATGATGTCTGTTCATGAGGACATCACCTTTCAACTCCATGCTCCCTGAGATATCTGTTATCCTTCTGACTCATTTTAAGTGATAGAAATGAGTTGCCCTTTAGAAGAAAAATGCGACTGATTTCTTGAATGAGACTATGTCCTAGACTTTAACAGAGAGTAGTGATGTTTCAAACATACTATTAATCAATCAAAAGGAAGAATGTGTTTTTGAAATATTAACATTTGAATCAATGCCTCATTTATACTACTCAAATACTCTTAAATTATAATGCCTCCTGTGCTGGATGTGAAAAAATTAAAGACATACTTTATTTTTAATTATGTGTATATGATGCTGTGTGGGTAGTTTAGTGCTCATGGAGACAAATGGAGCATGGGTCCCCTGTGCTTACAGGTGGTTATGAGCTACAAATTGTGCGTGTCAGGAACTGAAGGTAAAATCCAGTTGTTTCCCCAGCATCTGGATGAGTAATCAACCTTTTTCTCATGTTTTCTAAAGCTCTCATCACAATCGTCTACTTACTACCTTGAGCTGGATGAATCTAGAGGGCATTTTGTAAATGACAGCCAGGCACCAAGAGAATGAAAGGACCTCTTATCAAGTGTAACCTAGGAAATAGTTCTCAGGAAAGAAAACTATGGCAGGGTATTCCTGGTTTGGACAATGAAGATGTGAAGTGTAGCATTAATCTTAAAAGTACTTATTAATAAAATCAAACCTGTAGCCAGGTATTGGGGTGAACTGGAAGATCAGAGAACCAGAACAAGCCACAGCTATCTCACCTCGCTGGATCCTCAGCTGGTCTTGTTTCCTCAGACTGGAGTCCTCATCCAGAATGGGTCTCAGCTGAACTGCTGCTCGAAAGCCTGAAAGCTTAACCAGCCAAATGCTTCTAGTTTCTGGTCCTCACGCCTTATATACCTTTCTGCTTTCTACCACCACTCCCTGGGATTAAAGGCTGGCTTTCTGGGATTAAAGTCATGAGTCACTATGCTTAGCTGTATCCTTGAACATATGGATTTCTGCCTAGCTCTGCCTCCCAAGTGCTGGGATTAAAGGTGTGTGCTACCACTGCCTATCCTCTGTAGGGAGCTACGTACAGCCACGCCTTAAAGATGGCACTGGTTACCGCCTTCCGCCATCCCGACGGCGAGCGCTCCCCATGGTAAACAACTCCATATAAGGCTATACAGAATTTGTGGCTTGCTTACGCATGCTTGAGCCTATTGGGCAATGCCCACGTGGCGACCTGGGGTTGGCTGCCCAGAGCCTATTTAAGGCTGGGAGAGGCTTTCCCTGGGGGATATTTTAGAAGTCAGAAGATTGTTCAAAGGCCTGAATAAACTGCAGGAAGAAGAGCTTGGTGTCGTGTCTTCCTTGCTGGTCGAGGTGGTTGCGACAATTGGTGGCCCGTACGGGGAACCCCTCACCAGTGAGCCCAGAACTTCTTGCAGTCAGGGGGTATACTGATAAGTCCTCAGGTAAAGTGGGGATCTGCATCCAAAGTGGGGAATAGTCCTCAGGTAAAGTGGGGAGCTGCATCCAAAGCGAGGAATAGTCCTCAGGTAAAGTGGGGATCTGTGTCCAAAGCGGGGAATAGTCCTCAGGTAAAATGGGGATCCGCGTCTAGAGCGGGGATTGCTCTTCTCTGTAAATAAAGAGAGAGCGGGATTCAAGAGGCCGCGACAAAAAAGTGGAAGGTTAAAAGTATAAGGTGAAACTACTAATTTCTAGCTTGAGAACAGTTATGGGCGCTTCTTCGTCGCACCCAATTTTTTTGGCTCTTAATGAGCTGCTCTTAAGACCCGTGTGGAAGCTAGTAAGAGGTTGTCTTGAGGATCAGAGATGTAGTGAAGCTGTTGAAAAGGGACAACTGTATTAGAAATCTTAAAAGAGGAGAGATCAGAAAAGGCCTTATCAGATAAAACAGAAAGTAAGAAGGGAGAAAAGAGTAAGAAGTTGTACCCTAGTCTTTCAGAGTTTGAAAGCGAGTTTGAAAGCGACTCGTCAGAGTTGGTAAGGGTGGAATATAGTGAATCAGAAGAGGTAAGATCAATTACAGAACAGGTGAAAAACGTTAGAGTTTATAAACGAAAAAAGGAAAAGGACAGAAAACAACAGGAGAGGGAGGCTTTTGTCACACCGTACTATGAACCTGCCGCGCAGCCACCCTGTGGGGGTAGTGCGGCAGTCACCTCCTTTAATCCAGAAGTATGGAGGGCAGTCAGAACTGAAATGCTATCAGCCTACCCTGTATTTCAAGATAACCAAGGTCAAAGATACCATGAGCTGCTAGACTTTAAGGTAATTAAGTCCCTGGCAGAGTCCGTACGTACATATGGTATTACTGTTTCATTTACTGTAGCTCAGGTGGAGGCCTTGAATAGACATTGTATGACTCCTGCTGATTGGAGTGGGCTTGCACGTGCTTGCTTGTCTCCAGGTCAATATCTAGATTGGAGTGCTTTTCTAATTGAATTTGCTAATGAGGAGGCAGCCGCCAATCTTGCTGCAGGTAATCCGGCATGGGACAGGGACATACTGCTTGGCCAAGGTCAATTCGCTAATCAACAGACCGGCTATCCAGTTCAGGTTTATGAGCAAATTAACAAAATTGGTATAAAAACCTGGAAAGCCCTTCCCAATAAGGGGGAAGTGAGCGGCAATCTTACTAAGATCCTTCAGGGTCTCATGGAGCCTTTTTCAGACTTTGTTGCTTGTATGGTTGAGGCTGCAGGCAGCATTTTTGGAGACCCTGATGCGGCTATGCCACTCACAAAGTAGTTAGTTTATGAACAATGTACAAAAGAATGGAGAACTGCTATAACTCCTTACAAATCAAAAGGCCTTGAAGTATGGATGAAAGTGTGTAGAGAGTTGGGTGGACCATTATCCAATGCTGGATTGGCAGCAGCTGTCATCCAGCTGGCAAAGGGAACCGGGAATACTAATTACGGAGCCTGCTTCAGGTGTGGAAAAAACGGGTCATTTAAAGCGTAATTGCCTGGAAGGAGGTAGGAAAACAGGACCTGGTGTGGGTTCCTCAGTGGCCACTTTCCTCTGAAAAGCTATCAGCAGCAAAAGAGTTGGTAAAGGAACAGCTTGAGGCAGGACATATAAGACCCTCTGTGTCCCCTTGGAATACACCTATATTTGTTATAAAAAGAAAATCTGGAAAATGGTGATTGTTACATGATCTTAGGGCTATTAATGATCAGATGCAGATCATGGGTCCAGTGCAGAAAGGGCTACCACTCTTATCAGCACTGCCAGCTTCTTGGCACATTATCGCTGTGGATATAAAGGATTGTTTCTTTTCCATCCCCTTATTTAATGCTGATAGTGTGAGATTTGCCTTTACTCTCCCTTCCATCAATCATGAGGAACCAGATAAGAGATATGAGTGGATGGTTTTGCCTGAAGGCATGGCCAAGAGTTCCACCATGTGTCAGATTTATGTAGATGCAGCCCTAACACCCATGTGGCATCGTTTTCCCACAGTGAGATGTACTTTTTTTTTTTGTTCAACATATATGAGCACATTCTGGATTGCCAGGACCTTTGACAGCAGGTAATGATGTAGTAGATCAATGCACCCGGCAAGAGTGGATGTTTCTTGTTTCCGCTATACAGAGAGCTTATGATTTTCATAGAACATTTCATGTTAATGCCAGAGCTTTACAACAAAAATTTTCCATTTCTCGAGTGGATGCACGAAAGGTTGTTCTAGATTGTCCACAATGTGTTATATATCATCATCCTCCTGGTTTGGGAGTTAATCCTCGAGGTTTGCTTCCATTGCGAGTATGGCAAATGGATACCACTCATATCCCTGAATTTGGACGTATTAAATACGTTCATGTATCAGTAGACAACTGCTCAGGGATTATTCATGCATCGCCACTGACAGGAGAAAAGGCATCTAATGTCATTACCCATTGCCTAGAAGCATGGGCGGCCTGGGGAAAACCAGGACAACTCAAAACGGACAATGGACCTGCCTATACAGGGCAGAAATTTGTCTCTTTTTGTCAGCAAATGGATGTACAACTTGTACATGGCCTGCCCTACAATCCGCAGGGTCAGGGTATAGTGGAACATGCCCATCGTACGTTAAAAGAAGTTTTACAAAAAGAAAAAGGGGGAATAGGCTACGGCCGTACCCCTAAAGAAAGAATATCCATTGCTCTATTTACCATAAATTTTTTGAATTTGGACATTCATAATCAGTCTGCCACAGATAGGCATCAGGGTCAGCAAGACCCCACTAAAGGAATAGTGCAATGGAAGGATGTGTTGACAGGTGTCTGGCACAGTCTGGATCCCGTGCTGACATGGGCACGAGGTTCTGTTTGTGTTTTCCCACAGGATTGGCAAGACCTGATCTGGGTACCCGAACATTTGGTGAGGAAAACTCAATATTGAGAAGAACATGATGAATCCTAGCTTATGTGTAACTAGTATCCAGTATAAAAATTTTACTCGTGCTGCAAACTTGTCTAAACAGTTGTCTAGTTACCTTCTAGGAAATTGGACAGGAGAATTCGATGGCCTGATGGATCAACTGAGAGTGGCCATAGTTGCTGTCAGTTCAACTCGAGTGGATCCTGGACCTGCGAAGGACTGTCATCCGGGATCTCTATGACCATGAACCAGCTGAAAGAGGGGGTGGGTCTAGATGCCTTAACGGGCCTACTGGTGCTTGTCTCCCTGATTTGCCTGTGGTGCATCTGTTGTATTAGGCTCTCTTAGCAGTGCAGTGCACCCATGATCATTCAAGCCTTTATGGTCATAGAGGCCGGACAGTTTCCCCAGACCTGGTTGGCTACCTTAATTCATATGCAGGATGCGAGGCTAGCGCAATGCACTCAGGACCACAGAAGCATTGTTGGTCTTGAGGAGAGTACGTCTGATTGCATGTGGGTTAATGCCCCAAGTTCCCACCTCTGTGAAAAAGGGTATTGGACAGGTCAAGCATTCTCTGGGTGGATGACACCTGGGTGGATGCCAGTACATAGTCCTCTGTTTTTCTTAACAGAGATCAGACCCCTGCTCTCGCCTGCTATTTTAAACAAAACAAAAGGGGGAACATGTAGGGAGCTGCACACAGCCACACCTTAAAGATGGCACTGGTTACCGCCTTCCGCCATCCCGACGGCGAGCGCTCCCCATGGTAAATAACTCCATATAGGCTATATGGAATTTGTGGCTTGCTTACGCATGCTTGAGCCTATTGGGCAATGCCCACGTGGCGACCTGGGGTTGGCTGCCCAGAACCTATTTAAGGCCAGGAGAGGCTTTCCCCGGGGGATATTTTAGAAGTCAGAAGATAGTTCAAAGGCCTGAATAAACTGCAGGAAGAAGAGCTCGGTGTCATGTCTTCCTTGCTGGTCAAGGTGGTCGAGACAATCCTCTATGTTTAATATTGTGGCTGTTCTGTCTCTGATCCCAGATAAGTTTATTAGGGTGCACAATATTTCAGGGAACACAATACCACCACAGTGAAGATTAATTAGTTAGATGGTAGGAATTGTCCCAAATAGTGATTTGTATGGATGTGAGCACAGTTAATAACTACATATCCTGTTCTTCATATATGGAGAGAGTAGATTTTATGAGTTATCCCCCCTCAAAACAAAAACTGGACATTCAGGATGTAGAGGAATCATTGCTTAGGAATTTGAGTGAAAACTTACTTTCTAAAGATACAAATGTGTAAAATGGGATCTGTCAAAAATGATAACCAACTGTACACTTTTCTGTGGTTCTTGTGGTTTAGAAAAAGCAAACCATGGATGTTAGTGTTTCCAAGGTGTCTTTGGAAAATGACATCAGGTTAAGGAAGCTGTGGTTTCTCTACTACATGTGCAAAAGTAAAGAGGATGAGTTAAAGATTTTTCAAAATTCCCAAGCTTACTTTCTGAACTTAACAGTCAGCAAAAGCAGAACTGTTTCATCCTTTTCAAATATCTGCATATATAAAGAAATGTATAAATATATGTTTTTATATATGTGGAATGTATAAAACTATGTGTCATTCTCTGGGATAACAAGAAGCAACAGGATATCTTAGAGGGTTTGTGGGGAAAATGATTTGTTCTAATGTGTGAACAAATAGGATGTTTAATAGAATATGACACTGGAGAGAGTCCTCTAGAGGATTTCCTTGGCTGGAGGAGAATCCACAGGTTCTAAAATTAAAACATGTGCTCTTGCTGAATAGTCCAGAACTTCCTAGATTCTGAAGTGACTCCTACTGGTCCTGGGAAGTCTCTGTTGGTCATCAGTGCCCCCTGCTGGTCCTGAGTGTCTCTGCAGGGAGGCTTATGTCCAGGCTCACACTGGAATTCCCTTACTGTGTCTCTGGCACACTAATACATGGCTGTGTCCTCAGTTTGCAGATTGTTCAGTTTTAAGAAAACTTGGCTCTTGGAGGTGTCCCTGCTGATGCTGACTCGGGATTTCAGAGCTGAATTATAATTTGTGTTTCCATATCTCCATATTATTCCCATCTACTCCAGACCCTTTCTTGGAGGTTGGTGAACCCAGTGTATATGATAGCCAGTTAATGAAAATCCAGAGACTGTGCAGGTGAGGGACAGGGTCTGTGAGGGCTGCACCAGGCCAGGTCCTGACTCCTTCAGCTGCACCAGAGACAGGGCACCTGGGGACAAACAACATCACCATCAGTCATACATCCCATAGATGACATGTCTGGGTCCCTCTCCTGACACCCTGACACACTTACAGCTTGGAAAGGTCACCAGGCAGAGGTGCAGCACCAGGACAGCCATGCTCTGCTGGAGGCTCTAGTGAGAAGGAGATGGGGCTTCTCAGCTAGGCCTGAGCCTGAGGGCTGCTTTGCATTGGGGGTGGTTCCTGATAGGATAAAAGAGAGCACAGAAAAAGGATTCCAGTTTCTCTTCCAGGTGACTGAGATTTGCCTTGTGCTTCTTGAAGAACTGGAAATGAAAACTCAGGAAAATTTTCTAGTATCATCTGGATTTCTAATACTTGATAAACAGGAAATTGCATGCTTGGCCCTATGCAGGCCTTGGATGCAAAGCACTAAGTCCACAAACATTGTGGACTCTGTGCAAACAGAAGATGTTACCACATTCTTTGTGCATCTGTATATTCCAGTAAATTCAAGTAGAGTGTTGAAATTTAGAATGATACCAAATCCAGATTAAGGAACTACTATAAATCTTCTCTCTTAGTGTTAGTGGAGGCAATCTATTCTTCTTACCCACCTAGAAAATCCAACTTGTGAGGAAGCAATTCACAAACATTTAGTGCATGTGATTATAAATGTTTATCTGAGAGAAGACCCAAGGCATTGACTTTGCTGCCATGTAGCATGAATCTTAGAGAGTCTTATTAATAAAATCAAACCCGAGCCGGGTATTGGGGCGAACACTGGAAGGTCAGAGAGACAGAATAAGCCACAGCTATCTCACCTCGCTGAATCCTCAGCTGGTCTTGTTTCCTCAGACTGGATGCCCCGAGCCCTCATCCAGAATGGGTCTCAGCTGAACTGCTGCTAGAAGCCTGAAAGCTTAACCAGCCACATGCTTCTCCAGGCCAAAGGCTTCTCCAGGCCAAAGGCTTCTCCAGGGCAAATGCCTCTAGTTTCTGGTCCTCACACCTTATATACCTTTCTGCTTTCTACCACCATTCCCTGGGATTAGAGGTGTGGCTTTCTGGGATTAAAGGTGTGTATCACCGTGCCTGGCCGTTTCCAATGTGGCTTTGAACTCACAGAGATCCAGAGGGATTTCTGTCTCTGGAATGCTAGGATTAAAGGTGTATGCTACCACTGCCTATCCTCATGTTTAACATTGTGGCTGTCCTGTTCTCTGACCCCAGATAAGTTTATTAAGGTACACAATATTTTGGGGAACATAATACCCCCACACTGCCATGTCAGTGGGAATACAGTATTCAACTGCCCACTGAGTGACAAGATAGCTGGAGACTAGTCCCACTACCTCCTGATTTTTGTCTGTCTGCCTGTCTGTCTGTCCTTTTATCTCCATGTACTTTTACATCACTCTTCTTGTCTCTTTTCAGCTTGTAAAACCTAACAAATCCTAACCATGATTATTTCATTGGTGAGGGTTGGGAAGTCAGGTGTTTACAACACCTCATAAAAAGCAGTGCATGCAACCTGGCTTGAGGATTATGTTAACTTAAGTAACAGAAGAGAGAAATAACAGTCAGTGATGACAAGTAGTGGAGAGGGGGCTGTGCTTGAACATATGGAATCCTGTGCCTTGAGATGGGGATCACCGCAGAGAACAAGGGATTGCAGGGCTTTCCTCCATGACTTGGTAATTTAAATCACCAGAGAAGGGAAGAGAATAGCTCAAAATAACCTGTTGAGTAAGTCCCAGAGACCATCCACCATTTCTTTATGATTGGACACCCCACATTTTGTGATCCCCATTCCTCTGTACATAATCTTTGTACTGTGGGTATCAGTGTAGGAGATAGGTCTAAACATTGGGGTGACAGACACCCACCACTACAAGTGCTCTGTTGTCCTTCCTTTTGATGCTCTGAAGGTTAGAAGAATATTTTTCAGACATCATGGTCAGTATATCTCATCTTGAATTTGTCTGATATTTTTATTTTGGTTATAAAATCTTGGAAATCATTATCACAGTAATGCATGCAAGTTCTTACACCATAGTTTGGAAACTTGGTATGAGACCCCTTAATCAAGTATTTTATTCTCTTCCTACAGCAGAGATTTTTTTTTGTAGAATACTGTACTCTCATACTTCTTGGGTTTTCCTTGCCCATGAAAATTTCTAGAAAGAATTCACTAAAAAAATCATTTTGAAAGGGATGGTGTTCATGGTAAAGCCAAACATGTTTATAATTATCTTCTAGTTGTGAGGTAGAGCTTTATTTTTAAGTGTGTGTTTAGTCATTTATATATTTATGTCTAGTGGACACACAGATATTTGTTAGTGGGTCATGTTACAATGATAACACCAGACTGTATGTTTGTATGGTAGTTAGAATTTTGACAATGTAACACAAGCTATGGTATCCAACCTCATCAGATAGGCCTGTGGGAAAGCCTGTACTGATATTTTAGTTACATTGAAATGGCACAATTAATGAGGAAGGAACTGGAGTATATTTCCTTTTAAATGGAGAAAAAGGTTTTACTGAAGAAGAAGCCATTTTATGAATATTGAGACAGAATAAGGTTTACCCAAAAGAATCTATGAATCATTCATTCCTACTACCATCTCTCCTCTGACTTTCACTCCTGATGACACGTTCTGGTCCCTCCTATTCTCATGTCTCTTCTATCCCTTCCTCCCCTCCTTCCCTGACTCCTTGCCAATTTTCTACATCCTTATTTTCTTTTTTCCTCTTCTTCCCTCTCACTCACTCCCACATCTTTTTTTCCATCACTTCCTTACATTCCTTTTTTTGTGGGGACATGCAGCATGTTGCTGCTGCTATGTGTGCATAATTGTAATGGCTGCACTTTGTCCACAAGACAGCAGCCTGCTCTGCCAGTGTTCTCCTTGTCCTTCAGTTCTTGCATTCATTCAAGCTGTCTCTTTCTATGTTCCTTTGGATTCATCAGACACAGATATATATATATACGCTTAGGCCCTTGTGTACAGGTGCAACCTGGCCTTTGTAAGGTGGTGCCATGTTCCCCTAGTCTCTCTCTCACTCTCTCACTCTCTCTCCCTCTTTCTCTCTCTCTGCACCTCTCCTCTCTGCCAGACCTGGCTTCTCCTATCTTATCTTCTCTTCACTCTAATAAAGCCCATTCTGACTCTGGTAACCATGGCTCGTGACTCTTCTTCGAACAACCAGCTCTGTATATACACAAATATATGTTTATATATATATATACACATACACACACATATGTTGTTTTGGGGTAAGTCTTCAGCAGCCATTTATTCTCAGTATTATGGTAGTCATGGACCCAGGCATTAAATGTCGAGCTTCAGAAAGAGGCTTCTTTGACCAAGGCTGAGAACAGCTCTACTCTATGGGCATAAAACAAGTACTTAGCAAACAGTTTAACTTTATCTTCCTTGGCAATATGACAGTAGTAGATTTCATTATAGCACTGTGACCTTTGGATTGTAGATACTGGACCATTTCTGTATTCTAATGTTAAACAACATTGAAAAAAGTCTTAAATTTTAAGCATTATTCATTAAGTAAAACAAAATATTAAGAATCTCAGTTGGGTCGAACAAGTGCAGCCCCTCTCCTCTACATGCTGGACCATCTAACTGGCTTATTTTGTGCACATCTTATACAAGGATCCATAGCTATTGTGAACTCGTGTGTGTAATTTCCATGATGTCCAGAGGCTTCCATCTCATACCACACCTCCCCATTCTGCAATACTTACATTTCTTTTTTTTAATTATATGTAAATTTTTTATTAAGAGATTTTCTATTCATTTTACATACCAACCACAGAGTCCCCTGTCCTCCCTCCTCCTGCTCTCCAGCATTCCTCCACAACCCACTCCCCATTCCCTTCTCCTCCAAGGCAAGGTCTTCCATGGGGAGTCAGCAGAGCCTGGTACATTCAATTGAGGCAGGTCCAAGGCCCTCCTCCCTGCACTGAGGCTACACAAAGTGTCTCACCATAGGCACTGGGTTCCAAAAAGCCGGCACATGCACTAGCGACTGGTCCTGGTCCCACTGCCTGGGGGTCCCCTAAACAGTTCAAGCTAAACAACTGTCTGGTTTATCCAGAGGGCCTAGTCCAGTACTATGGGGGCTTCTCAGCTATTGGTCCACAGTTCATGTATTTCCACTAGTTTGGCTAGTTGTCTCTGTACTTTTTCCAGTCATGGTCTTGATAATTCTTGCTCACAGAATTCTTCCTCTTGCTCATCGATTGGATTCCTGGAGCTCTGCCTGGGACCCGGCCATGGATCCCTGCATCTATTTCTATCAGTCACTGGATGAGGGTTCTTTGATGACAGGGTATTCAGCTATCCGATCACCAGAGTAGGTCAGCTCAGGCACCCTCTTGACTATTACTGGTAGTCTATGGTGGAGACATCCTTGTGGATTCTTGGGAACCTCCCTAGCACTCTGCTTCTCCCTATTCCCATAGTGTCTTCATTTATCATGGTATCTCTTTCCTTGCTCTCCCACTCTGTTCCTGTTCCAGCTCAAACCTCCCATTCCCCTATGTTCTCATTCCCCCATCCCTTGCCCTCCATTCTCTCTCTCACTCTCCGTTTGCTCATGTAGATCTCATCCATTTCTTCATCAATGGACAATCCATGTATCCTTCCTAGGGTCCTCCTTACTAGCTAGCCTCCCTGGAGCTGTAGGTTGCAGCCTGGTTATCCTTTGCTTTATATCTGGTATCCACTTATGAGTGAGTACATATCATGTTTGTCCTCTGAGTCTCTGTTACCTCACTCAGGATGATATTTTCTACTTCCATCCTTTTGCCTGCAAACCTCATGATGTCATTGTTTTTCTCTGCTGAGTAGTACTCCACTGTGTATATGTACCACATTTTCTTTATCCATTCTTCAGTTGAGGGGCATCTAGGTTGTTTCCAGGTTCTGGCTAATACAAATAATGCTGCTATTAGCATAGTTGAGCATGTGTCCTTGTGGTATGACTGAGCATTCCTTGGGTATATGCCCCAGAACTGTATAGCTGGGTCTTAAGGAAGATTGATTACCAATTTTCTGAGAAACCACCATACTGATTTCCAAAGTGACTGTACAAGTTTGCATTCCCACCAACAGTGGAGGAGTGTTCCCCTTGCTCCACATCCTCTCTAACATAAGCTGTTTTCAGTGTTTTTGATCTTAGCCATTCTAACAGGTTTAAGATGGTATCTCAGAGTCGTTTTGATTTGCATTTCTCTGATGACTAAGGATGTTGAGCAATTCCTTAAATGTCTTTTGGCGATTTGAGATTCTTTTGTTGAGAATTCTCTGTTTAGCTCTGTAGCCCATTTTTAATTGGATGGTTAGATATTTTAATGTCTATTTTATTGAGTTCTTTATATATTCTGGAGATCAGCCCTCTGTCCAATGTGGGGTTGGTGAATATTGTTTCCCATTCTGTAGGCTGTCGTTTTGTCTTATTGACTGTGTCCTTTGCCCTACAAAAGCTTCTCAGTTTTAGGAGGTCCCATTTATTAATTGTTGCTCTCAGTGTCTGTGCTACAGGTGTTATATTTAGGAAGTGATCTCCAGTGCCAATGCATTCAAAACTACTTCCTACTTTCTCTTCTATCAGGTTCAGAGTAACTGGATTTATGTTGAGGTCTTTGATCCACTTGGACTTAAGTTTTGTGCATGGTGACAGATATGGATCTATTTGCAATCTTCTACATCTTGACATCCAGTTATGCCAGCACCATTTGTTGAAGATGCTTTCTTTTTTCTATTGTACAGTTTTGGCTTCTTTGTCAAAAATTAGGTGTTCATACGTGTGTGGATTAATGTCAGGTTCTTCAATTCGATTCTATTGGTCCACATGTCGGTTTTTATGTCAGCACCAAGCTGTTTTTATTAGTGTAGCTCCATAATAGAGCTTGAAGTCAGGGATTGTGATGCCTCCAGAGGTTGGTTTGTTGTACAGGATTCTTTCAGTTATCCTGGCTTATTTGTTTTTCCATATGAAGTTGAGTATTGTTCTTTCCAGGTCTGTGAAGAATTGTGTTGGGATTTTGATGGGGATTGTATTGAGTCTGTAGATTGCTTTTGGTCAGATTGCCATTTTTACTATGTTAGTCCTGCCTATCCATGAGCATGGAGGATCCTTCCATTTTCTGATATCTTCTTCAATTTCTTTCTTCAGAGACTTAAAGCTCTTGTCATACAGGTCCTTCACTTGCTTAGTTAGTGTTACCCCAAGGTATTTTATATCATTTGTGGCTAATGAAAAGGGTGATATTTCTCTGATTTCTTTCTCAACCCTTTTATCATTTGTGTATAGGAGGGCTACTGATTTTTTTGAGTTGATCTTGTATCCTGCCACATTGCTGAAAGTGTTTATCAGCTATAGGAGTTCCTTGGTCAAATTTTTGGGGTCACTTATGTATACTATCATGTCATCTGCAAATAGGGAAAGCTTGACTTCTTCCTTTCCAATTTGTATCCCCTTAATATCCTTATGTTGTCTTATTGCTCTGTCTAGAACTTCAAGTACTATATTGAATAAATATGGGGACAGCGGACTACCTTGTTTTGTTCCTGATTTTAGTGGAATTGCTTTGAGTTTCTCTCCATTTAATTTGATGGTGGCTGTTGGCTTGCTGTAAATTGCCTTTATTATATTTAGGTATGTTCCCTGTATTCCTGATCTCTCCAAGACCTTTATCATGAAGGGGTGTTGGATTTTGTCAAAGGACTTTTCAGCATCTAATGAAATCATCATATTTTTTTTCAATTTGTTTATATGGTGTTTTATATTGACAGACTTTCACATGTTGAACCAACCGTGCATCTCTGGGATGAAGCCTACTTAATATGGTGGATAATTTTTTTGATGTGTTCTTGGAGTCTGTTTGCCAATATTTTATTGAGTATTTTTGCAAGAGGGAGATTGTCTATAATTCTCTTTCTTTGCTGCCTCTTTGTGTGGCTTGAGAATCAGAGTAACTGTAGCCTCATAAAAGGAGTTTGGTAACATGTCTTCTGTTTCTATTGTGTGGAATAATTTGCAGAGCATTGGTATTAACTCTTCTTTGAAGATCTGATAGAATTCTGCATTGAAACCATCTGGTCATAGGCTTTTTTTGGTTGGGAGACTTTTAATGCCTGTATTTCCTTAGGGATTACTGGTCTATTTAAATTGTTTGTCTAGTCTTGATTTAACTTTGCTATATGGTACCTATCCAGAAAATTATCCATTTCTTTCAGATTTTCCAATTTTGTGTAGTACAGGTTTTTGAAATATGACCCAATGATTCTCTGGATTTCCCCAGTGTTAGTTGTTATGTTTCCTTTTTCATTTCTGATATTGTAAATTTGGATTCTCTCTCTCTCTCTCTCTCTCTCTCTCTCTCTCTCTCTCTCTCT
>CABHPR010137244.1:0-26092 GCA_902168415.1 Peromyscus melanophrys | reverse complement strand
CTTTCTTTCTTTCTTTCTTTCTTTCTTTCTTTCTTTCTTTCTTTCTTGACCCATTAGTGATTAGTGATTCAGTTGAGCATTATTCAGTTTCCATGAGATTGTAGGTTTTCTGTAATTTTTGTTGTTGTTGAAATCTAACTTCAAACTATGGTGGTCTGATAGAATACAGGAAGTTACTATGATTGTTTTGTACCTGTTAAGTTTGCTTTGTGACTGAGTATGTGGTCAATTTTAGAGAAGGTTCCATGGGGTGCTGAGGAAAAGATATATTCTTTTTAGTTAGGATGGAATGTTCTGTATGTAGCATGAATCTTAAAGAGTCTTATTAATTAAAACAAACCCGGGACCAGGAATTGGAGTAAATGCTGGAAGGTCAGAGAGACAGAATAAGCCACAGCTATCTCACCTTGCCGGATCCTCAGCTGGTCTTGTTTCCTCAGACTGGAAGCCTCTATGTCCTCATATCCAAATGACTCTCAGCTGAACTGCTGCTAGAAGCCTGAAAGCTTAACCAGCCACATGCTTCTCCAGGCCAAAGGCTTCTCCAGGCCAAAGGCTTCTCCAGGCCAAAGGCTTCTCCAGGCCAAAGGCTTCTCCAGGCCAAAGGCCTCTAGTTTCTGGTCCTCACGCCTTATATACCTTTCTGCTTTCTACCACCACTCCCTGGGATTGAAGGCGTGCTTTCTGGGATTAAAGGCGTTGTCACCCTGCCTGGCCATTTCCAATGTGGCCTTGAACTCACAGAGATCCAGAGGGATTTCTGTCTCTGGAATGCTAGGATTAAAGGCGTATGCTACCACTGCCTAACCTCTGTTTCATATTGTGGCTGCTCTGTCTCTGACCCCAGATAAGTTTATTAAGGTACACAATATTTTGGGGAACACAATACCACCACATCTGTAGGTATTGATAAAGTCCATTTGAGTCATAACATCAGTTAAGTCCCTTATTAAGTTTCAATCTAGCAGATCTGTCCAGTGATGAGAGTGGGATGTTGCAATCTAACACTGTTAATATGTGGGGTTTGATGTGTGATTTAAGCTTTAGTAATGTTTACATATGTGGGTGCCCTTGTATTTGAGGCATAAATGTTCAGAATTGAAACTTGATCTTGGTGGATCTTTCCTGTGGTGAGTACGTAATGTCCTTCTTGATCTCTTTTGATTGATTTTAGTTTGAAGTCTATTTTGTTGTATATCAGGATAGCTACACCAGCTTGCTTCTTAAGACCATTTTATTGGAAAGACTTTTCCCAGCCCTTTACTCTGAGGTTGTGTCTACCTTTGAAGTTGAGGTGAGTTTCTTGTATACAGCAGAAAGATGGGTCCTGCTTTCATATCCATTCTGCTAGCCTATGTCTTTTTGTAGGTGAATTAAGTCCATTGATATTAAGGGATATTAACGACCAGTGATTGTTAGTTCCTGTTATCTTTGGTTTTAGTGTGTGTGTATTTCTCTTTGGAATTTACTGCTGTGGAATTATCTATTGCCTGTGCTTTTGTGGGTGTATCTGACTTCCTTTGGTTGGAATTTTCCTTCTAGTGCTTTCTGTAGGGCTGGATTTGATTTGTGGATAGGTATTGTTTAAATCTGGTTTTGTCTTGGAATGTTTTGTTCACTCCATCTATGATGATTGAAAGTTTTGTGGGTATATTAGTCAAGTCTGGCATCCATGGTCTCTTAGTGTCTGCATTACATTCCTCCATGTCCTTCTGGCTTTCAAAGTCTCCACTGAGAAGTCAAGTGTTATTCTGATATGTCTGCCTTTATAAGTCACTTGGCTTTTTTCCTTTGCTGCTGTTAATATTCTTTCTTTATTCTGTATGTTTAGTTGTTTAATTATTATGTGGTGAGTGGCCTTTTTTGGGGGTCTAGTCTGTTTGGTGTTCTATAGGCTTCTTGTATCTTCATAGGTATTTGCTTCTTTAAATTGGGAAAGTTTTCTTCTATGATCTTGTTGAATATATTTTCTGTGCCTTTGAGTTGATATTCTTCTCCTTCTTCTATTCCTATTATTCTTTTTATTTTTATTTTTATTTTTTATTTTTTGAAGCTTTTATGAACTTTAATTTCAACTTCAAAACAGAAAAAAAGTGCACAGAAACAAATTAAGTCTTAATGATGAATGTATCATCAATGAGAACCAGTTCAAAATTAGACAAAAATTTAAAATACGTTTGAATAATGGAACAGAGAGGTAGAGAATCTTAAATTATTATATTGTAACTGTTAAATTGATTTGTAAGAAATATCACTTCAAATATTATAAAACACAGAAACTTATAAGCTTTAGAGAATAGTGGAAATGTTAATTACCAAAACAAAGAAGATATCTCATATGAACCATTTACTTGTTTGAGTTTACTTCTCGTGGTTAATAACTATGGAACTGTAGCCTTCATATATTCTGATAGAATACCTCATCTTTTTTTCATGAGACCAGATAAAAATAAGGAGTCAGCTATGAGGAACCATACAGTAACAACATTCATTCTCCTGGGACTAACAGAGGACCCACAAGTTCAAAGTCTGCTTTTGATTTTTTTTTTAACTCTTAACTAGTCAGAAAGTACGTACATCATTTCTAAAGTTTAGAGCTTATAGTCAGCACCCACAACAGCCCTTCCACAGCTCCTTCAGAGAAACCCCTCTCCCACTGATTCCACTCTCACCCTTCATGTTCCCTTCCCCCCAGATGCAGAGCCCCAGACATCCCAGGCTGCTCTGCTCCTCTGCTAGTTGCCTTTGGAGGTAGGGGCTTTCTTTCTCCCCGAATCTGCCTCAAACTCTTAGCAGCTTTCACAGGTCATGCATTTTCTGGGGAGGAATTTGTCCCTTCTATTTCTTCAGATGTTGGTGTGGGTTTATCTATTGCCTGAGTTTTCATGGGTGTGTTTAGCTTCTTTAGGTTGGATTTTTCCTTCTAGTGCTTTCTGTAAGCCTGGGTTTGTGGATAGGTATTGATTAAATCTGGTTTTATCATGAAATATTTTGTTTACTCCGCCTATGGTGATTGAGAGTTTTGCTGGGTATAATAGTCTAGGTTGGCATCCGTGGTCTCTTAGTGTCTACATAACATTTGTCCAGGACCTTCTAGCTTTCATAGTCTCTATTGAGAAGTCTGGTGTTATTCTGATAGGTTTGCCTTTATATGTTACTTGGTCTTTCTCCTTTGCAGCTCTTAATATTTTTTCTTTGGTCTGTATGTTTAATGTTTTGATTATTATGTGGCGAGAGGACTTTCTTTTTGCGTCCAGCCTATTTGGTGTTCTGTAAGCTTCTTGTATCTTCATAGGTATTTCTTTCTTTAGGTTAGGAAAGTTTTCTTCTATGATTTTGTTGAATATATTTTCTGTGCCTTTGAGTTGGTATTCTTCTCCTTCTTCTATCCCTATTATTCTTAGGTTTGGTCTTTTCATGGTGTCCCAGATTTTTTGGATGTTTTGTGTTACAACTTTTTTGTCTTTAGTGTTTTCTTTGACTGACGAATCTATTTTGTCTATTGTGTCTTCAGTGTCAGAGATTCTCTGTTCCATCTCTTGTATTCGGTTGGTTATGCTTGTTTCTGTAGTTCCTGTTCGTTTAGTCAGGATTTCTATTCCCAGCATTCCCTCAGCTTGTGTTTTCTTTGTTGTCTCAATTTCTTTTTTCAGATCTTGGAATGTTTCTTTCATCTGTTTAATTATTTTTTCTTGACTTTCTTTGCCTTCTTCCAATTTTTTGTTTGTTTTTTCTTCCATTTCTTTAAGGGAATTTTTTATTTCCTCTTTAAGGAAGTTTTTCATTTCCTCTTTAATGGAGTTTTTCATTTCCTCTTTAAGAGAATTTTTTATTTCCTCTTTAATAGAGTTTTTCATTTCCTCTTTAAGGGAATTTTTTATTCCCTCTTTAATGGAGTTTTTCATTTCCTCTTTAAGGGAATTTTTTATTTCCTCTTTAATGAAAATTTTCGTTTCCTCTTTGAAGAAATTTTTTATTTCCTCTTTAAGGGTATTTTTTATTTCTTCTTTAAGGGCCTCTATCATCTTCTTAAAGTCATTTTTAGGATTGATTTCTTCTGTTTCTTCTGCCTTGGTATGTTCAGGACTTGCAATTGTAGGGTCGGTAGGTTCTGGTGTTGTCATATAGGTCTTTATGTTGTTGCCTGTATTTTTCCGTTGGCATCTACTCATCTCTTTCTCTGCTCAGTGCAGATGGTGTAAGACCCTAACCCTTCAGGCTTACACCTCCAAGCCTCAGAAATGAGAAACTTCAAGCACCAGGAAATGAGAAACTAAAAATCTGGTTCCCTGGGCAAGCTGACCACCCCTGTTCTCAGTCGGTGAGGTGTACTTACGATTCTGGTGATCTGGTTCGGTGGTTGGGTGATCTTGATAAGTTCTTTTGAGAGCTTCTTGAAATACAGGATCCAAAGACACCTCTTACTCCGTGGCTTGCTGTATAGCTGGGTGGCTGGCCCCTGATGTCCTCCTCCTTCTCTGGCTCCTCAATCCTTCAGGTTCCGGCGAGCACTGCGGCGTCCTCCCTTGTTGCCTCTGTAGCCACAGCTGGACTGATCCCTGCCGTTCGGAGCCCAGGTCCCGCAGGGCGCTCTCCACTAGTTCCCAATTGAGAAGCAATCAGCAAGATGATTAACATCCACTGTGCGGATTCAGGCGTCCCTGGACCTTGTAGCTCCTCTTCTTGCGTTCACCCAGCTCTGTCGCGCCCCAAAGGGTCACCCGGGGAGTCCTGGCCGCTGCTCCTTCCCTGTGCTCCCTACGACCACACGAGTGCCCAGCGATCCGCTCACCCGCAGGCCTGGGAAGACCGCGAGGGAAGGATCGATCCAAACCGCGGATTCCCGGGGAAGGCAGAGAAACTTTGATGCTCTAGCCAGCTTTTCTTAACTTAAATTAATCCATCTATCTTTTGTCTCTGAATTTTTATCTTTCTCTTTTTCTGTATACCTTTTTTGACGTCTTTCTTTGTGGGCCTGTTCCTCTTATTTCCACATCAGTTCATCATCCAATTTTGCTCTCACTCACGGCCCACCGGCGGCAGCCGCCATCTTCCTTTCTCTCAGATTTCTTGATGTCCTATTATTCTTAGGTTTGGCCTTTTTATGGTGTCCCAGATTTCCTGGATATTTTGTGTTATGAATCTTTTGGCTTTGGTATTTTCTTTGACTGATGAATCTACTTCCTCTATTGTACCCTCTACACCAGAGATTCTCTCTTCCATCTCTTGTATTCTGTTGGTTATGCTTGCATCTGTGTTTCCTCTTCATTTACTCAGATTTTCTATTTCCAGCATTCCCTCTGTTTGTGTCTTCTTGTTTCTTTTTCACTTTTCAGGTGCTGAACTGTTTCCCTCACATGTTTAATTGCTTTTTTTCATGGTTTTATTGGCTTTCTTTAAGGGATTTATTAATTTCTTCCCATTTTTTTTGTTTGTCTTTTCCTCAATTTCTTTAAGCAAATTTTTCATTTGCTCTTTAAAGGCCTCTAGTATCTTCATGAAGTTATTTTTAAGGTCGCTTTCTTCTACTTCTACATTGTAATGTTTAGGTTTGCTTTTGTAGAAGGACTAGTTTCTGGTGATACCATATTACTCTCTATGTTGCTGTGTTTTCACACTGGCATCTTCCCATCTCTTCCTCCAATAGGTGCAAGAGTTGCCTGTGTTGGAGTGAGGTGTTATTGGTCCAATCTGTGCTTGCTGTGTCTGTGTCTCAGGGGACCCCTCTGGGTCCAATCTTAGCTCTTGATCTAATTGGAGCTGGGAGATTCTGTATTTCTGGGAGCTGCTCTTGGTCCAATCCAAGCTAGATGACTCAGTGACTCACGGACCTGCTCTTGGTCTTATCAGGGCTCTTGGTCCAGTCAGAGCTGACAGATTCTGTGTCTTAGGAAGCCATTCTTGGTCCAATGAGAGCTGGTGGATTCTGTGTCTCAGAAAGCCACTCTTGGTGCAATGAGAGCTGGTGGGTTCTGTGTCTCAGGAAGTAATTATTGGTCCAATGAGTGCTGGTGATTTGGTTTCCATGTCTCAGGAAGTTACTGGGGTCACAGGCAGATGAGTATTGGGGTAGGGCATGGAAGTTGTAGATTGCAGGGCCCGATGGGGGAAGTTTGGGGTGAGCTTTTTGCCAAAGTTTTCCCTGCTGGCCAGCAACTGGGGTAGAGTTGGGTAGGAATTCACAGGGAGTGGCTCTGTCCCAGGGCCTTGGTCCTAGAGGCAGGACTCTCTGGGTGGGAGAAGAGTTAGTTACTCACCTCTTGGTTCAATCTACTTGCATTTCTTCAACCCAGTCTTTAGTGATGTTCTTTGATCCTTGGTGGGAGGGATATGATGAGTAAGGAACTGAGGGATGTGAAGGCTGTGGTGTAGACATTCTATCTGTGGACAGGCACCCACACAGTTGTTTATTCTCAGCACTGAACAGTCATGGACTCTGCATTCAATGATGGTTGTTGGGGGATATAGATACATAAAATGATGGAGAGTCATTTATTTGTGGATGTGGCTACTGGTTGGTTGCCTTTGAAGATTGGGTGACTCCACTTCCCACAATCACATGGGGATGCTAATTGGGTTTATTGTGTTATAAAAAGAGGACATGAAGTTGAGAGGGCTGGTAGTGGGGGAATTGGAGGGAAAGAGCTGAGTAAGGACATGGCCAAGACACATTGCAACAGTAAATTAATTTTCAGAAAAAAATAATGATGAAGAAAAGTTTTCAAAATAGTATAGTTTATTAAAAGTCCACCACTGTAGAACATTAAAGACCTCCTACTCCATGTTCTGATGGGCAGCTGCTTTACCAGCAGTGGCTTCCTTCCCTCACAAATTGAAGTCCTTTAAGTCTTGACCGTATCCATGAATGCTGGAGTCATCCCCATCATACTGCTTTTTTTTTAAAGAGTCCCTAACTGCTTGTGTTGAACACATCCTCCAATTCTCATGGAGCCTGAGCTCTTCAGAAGCACTGGGTATGTCCAGTTCGGGGGACAGGCTCCCGTATGGCGAGTCTACCTTGAGGACAATTCCTTTAATCACTTCCTAGAACTCCCAGAGGAACACAGACTCAGGAATATTCCTCTCAGTTTCCTTCCAGTTGCTCCAGGCTGTCAATCTTTCTTTGGACACTCACAGCTTCTCTCATCTCTGTGTTTTTCTAAATGAAGCAGACTTGGATTTTTTCTTTTCTTCTTTCCTTCTTTCCTTCTTTCCTTCTTTCCTTCTTTCCTTCTTTCCTTCTTTCCTTCTTTCCTTCTTTCCTTCCTTCCTTCCTTCCTTCCTTCCTTCCTTCCTTCCTTCCTTCCTTCTTCCTTCCTTCTTCCTTCCTTCCCACCTTCCTTGTATTTTGGTACTAAGGGACACATATCTGAAACGTATTTTTTTTTTTTTGCTTTTGAGAAGATCCACCCCCTTTAGCAAAGATATGAAAAATTTGGTTATTTTATTAAAAATATGATTTAAGTGATCATATTAAGGACCTGAGCCTGTAATGTCCACATGGAGACCACACACCTACCTCATCCTCATGGGAACAGATATAAAGTGAAGGGGTGTGTGGTGGTATTGTGTTCCCCAAAATATTTTGTACCTTAATAAACTTATCTGGGGTCAGAGACAGAATAGCCACAATATTAAACATGAGGTTAGGCAGTGGTAGCATACGCCTTTAATCCTAGCATTCCAGAGGCAGAAATTCATGTGTTCAAGGATACACCCAGGCGTGGTGACCCACGCCTTTAATCCCAGAAAGCACGCCTTCAATCCCAGGGAGTGGTGGTAGAAAGCAGAAAGGTATATAAAGCGTGAGGACCAGAAACTAGAAGCATTTGCCCTGGAGAGGCATTTGGCCTGGAGAAGCATTTGGCCTGGTTCAGCTTTCAGGCTTCTAGCAGCAGTTCAGCTGAGAGCCATTCGGATATGAGGACACAGAGGCCTCCAGTCTGAGGAAACAAGACCAGCTGAGGATCTGGCGAGGTGAGGTAGCTGTGGCTTTTTCTGTCTCTCTGACCTTCCAGTGTTCACCCCAATAACTGGCTCAGATTTGTTTTATTAATAAGAACTTTTAAGATTCATGCTACAGGAGCATATATACAGTGAAGGGGTATGAAGAAGAAAGCCTAAGGGAAAGAATGAATCTGTGTTAAGAGGAAAATTCTTCAGTGCTGGCGAATTCAATGATCTGCACTGAAAAAGCATAAATAAATAAATAAATACATAAATAAATAAATGAAAGATGAAAAGAAAATTGACTCTCACACATGGCAGCTCCCAGCATCACAGAACATCCTATAAACTCCAGCCAACAGAGTGATTCAACAGCTTTCTTAGGAAGGGAGGTGAGGCACAAAGTTACCTTACCTGCTAAGTGGGACAGACACCTGAGGCTCAGGTATGTCAACTGCTGCATTGTTCTCCTTGACTCCATGCAGGAGCATTCCCAGGATCAATGGCTTTCCACACATTACATGACAAGCTAGACCACTGGTCAATGTTTTGTTCTGCTGTGCACATATTGGGTGAGGACTATGGTGGGTGTGAAGCTTTCCAGGACTCATGGATCACTGACCATGCCTGACTTTTCATTTTAACATGAATTCTATACTGTTTCAACCATGAAACCCAGATGAGGCTCTGCCCTGAGTCTAGGGAGCCTACCTTTCAGAGCCCCTAAATTATTTCAGAATCTTATCCTGATGCCCACAGTGGAGTCAGTTCTTCCCTGTGTGATGATCTCCATCTGGATTGGGTCAGAGTATATTCCATATTTAAATATACACATCACAGTTGAAAATACTGTTTTATAGCTGAACAGTTCAAATATGCCTACACATCACAAGTGTAGAGAGATTTTCTGGGAAAGTGTCTGTGATGTGCAGAGGCAGCCCAGACACAGGGATTGCAGCCATTCATGTACTTCTGCCCCTGCTCAGGGAGACTCTGAACTCCCTGCTTTCTCACTGCCCCTGAAGTTCAAGAGGACAACCTGCAGGGAGGCTGTGTCTAGCATGTCTCCTCATGTGCATTTTTGACACAGTAAAACTTGATTGTAACATAGACTTTCAGACTATCCAAAATGAGGTACAAAGTGTTCTTTGCATTGTCTATGAAAATGGCCAATTGGTCCTTGACAGAATTTGGATGTTTTATTGAAATACCAGTCTCACATGTATGAGATCCACTCCTGCCCCTTCCCTGGAGCCTGGTAGAGGTAGTGCATGTAGTAAACACTGAAAGTTAATCCAGATAGTACACAGGGGAGTTATTGAATTACCCTAGCCTGCAACAATCCTCCGCCAGACTCCACTTGCTGGACATCTCCTTAGACACCTGCAGACTTTGAGGTTTCTAGTCAGGAAACTCTCATACATGTCTACCTTCCCTCTCATTCATGTCCACTCACATACTCAGCATGTCTTCTTTGTTGTAAATTGCCTTTTAAAAGAGCAACAAAAACAAAAAAAATAAAAGAGCAACAAGGAAAACCCAGCTTAGTCCCAATTCCATGGTAAGTGGTCTCTGTTCAGTGTTTATCATTGAACCTGCAGACCTGGGAGTCCCACACTGGAGTCCTCTACTGGAGGTGCAGGTCCAGTTTGGACTGGTTTTTCTGAGCAGAATGAAGTCCTATGTGCATATTTTCCATCTACATATGTTCTCTTGATATGGGTTCAAAAGGGAGCCTACGCTCAGGGCAGATCTCACAATCATGGTGGGCACTGTAGGAGTGACAGAATTTAAGAAATCCTAACCTGTAATGTGGTTGTGTCCTGCAAATATTCAACACTCCAACATCCCAAGTCTCATTCATATTATTATAGCTTGTTAGATAACAGAGTTACATATTTACAGTTCAGCAAAGAAGCTTGAGTCTTGGATAAAATGATGTTTAGTTATGTAAAGCACAGTAACGTTATTTTTCTTCAAGAAGAACGTCTGAGGCATGGGAGCATCACTTGCTGTAACTCTTCTCTAGAAACTGAGGGAGGTCACAGGCATTCCTTCATTCTTTCTGACCATTTTGACATTTCAAATTGCTCCCTTGAGAAATAGCAACATCAAATGTTCCCATGCTGTCTTACATTCATTATACCCTAACATAGTTGGCTAATATGATATTGAGCCTGCTGTTTTCATATCTGTAGAATCCTATGGTATAAGTTGGAGAGCACATGAACTCAGAATGTGGCCATATCAGAAGACTCCCTCTTCATCACACCCATGCATCTGTCCTTGGATATACATCCTTGGGTATCCAGAAGACACCAAGGAGCAAGGAAAACTACACAATATAGTTCATCACTCACAGATCTCTAAACCAGGAACATAAACTCTTGGGATTTTCACTTAGGTGAAGTATATATATTTCACAGACTATTGTGACATGAAACTATGTTGATGATTCTTCTATCTACAAATGGGACAATGTGAGAAGTGTCCTAGTGGCCTGAGATGACCACTAGGAAGCATCAGTGAGGTACTCATTTGTGAAAACCACACATTCTGAAACACCTTTCACCAACAATTTAGCGCAGGGGAGACAGAGTCAAGACAAGGAGATGGCGTCAGTGATGAGAACTTGGCCTTATGGACAACTCAGCCTCATTACTGGACATGTCATGGAAACACGGGAAATTAGTAATATTCAAATCCTCTCTTCATTTACTTTAGAGTAGCAATCTTCCGTCCAGTGCTCTCAGCCCCCTCTCTCTCCTCCCCCTAAGGATTCCCATCTACTTTATAATTATAAAGAAAATACAAGAACTGTG
The DNA here is from genome assembly GCA_902168415.1 of Peromyscus melanophrys. NCBI lineage: Eukaryota > Metazoa > Chordata > Mammalia > Rodentia > Cricetidae > Peromyscus > Peromyscus melanophrys. Next base: position 15,323 of record CABHPR010137244.1, on the reverse strand, counting down.
GTACGTGGATCTCAGAATGCATCTCAGAACAAAGATTTTATTTATTTATTTACTTATTATTCATTTTTCTTTATTAAGAAATTTTCTACTCACTCCACATACCACCCACAGATCCCCCCTCATCCCTCCTCCCACCGCCAGCTCTCTCTCCCAAGCCACCCCACATCCCCACATTCCCCAATTCAAGGTCTCCCATGGGCAGTCAGCAGAGCCAGGCACACTGAGCCTAGGCAGGTCCTAGCTCCTTCCCACTGCACCAAGGCTGTGCAAGGCATCACAACACAGGCACGAGGTTCCCAGAAGTCTGCCCATGCACCAGGGACAGATCCCTATCTCCCTGCCTGCAATTTTCCATCCAGTGCTCTCAGGTCCCTCTCTCTTCTCCCTCTAAGGATTCCCATCTACTTTATAATCATAAAGAAAATACAAGAACCATGGTGAATTGTAGCTAGAGTTTTCCTGCCTGACCCACAGTCAGGACAAATCTCTCTCACCCGCCAGTCCCACAGCTGCTCAGACCCAACCAAGTAAACACAGAGACTTATATTGTTTACAAACTGTATGGCCATGGCAGGCTTCTTGCTAACTGTTTTTATAGCTTAAATTAATCCATTTCTATAAATCTATACCTTGCCACATGGCTTGTGGCTTACCGGCATCTTCACATGCTGTTTGTCATGGTGGCGGCTGGCAGTGTCTCCTCAGCCTTCCACTTCCCAGAATTCTCTCCTCCTTGTCCCGCCTATACTTCTTCCTGCCTGACCACTGGCCAATCAGTGTTTTATTCATTGACCAATAAGCAACATGTTTGACATACAGACCATCCCACAGCAGTGAATGGATCTCAGAACGCATCTCAGAACAAAGATTTTGAAAGGAATTATCCAAGGTCTTTTGGAAATAAGAGGCAATCACAATGGCCAGTCCCAGGCATCAGCCTGGTTGGACCACATTTCCAATTACTGAGTCATTCACTAATCATGCTGTGGACTTTGATCTGTTGTAGGCATGATGCTGAAAGTCTCAGTTCCTCATAGGAACATAGTCCTCATACAAGTACATGGGCCTGGTGCTGGAAGGTGAGGACAGAGAAGATGAAATTGCTTTGCAGAAGCAGCCTTGACTCCTCTCTGCAGTTTCCAGATGATCTGCCTAATGGCTGAACTTATGAATACCCAGTCCCTTTCCTGCCATTTCCCCAGACCTCACAGGACAGCATAGCATCCCAGCCTCTGTTATAACATCATCACAGGTGAGACAAGTTTTAGGCAATCTGAGTACGCCTAGATGTTCTCAGGTGTCATCATACTATCACTGAAAAAAATAACACTCCCTGGTATCCAATACTTACCTGTTCTTTCATAGTGATACCATCCTTAGGATCCCAACATCACAGTCAGGAATCATCTTTTTTTTTTCCAGGTTCGTGTAGGATCCAAACTTGAGTTCACCTAGTTTCAGATAAAAAACCCAGTCTTGGATTTTAGTACAGGAACTACATATCATGTTTTCTGGGGAAGGGCATGTATAAGCTGTAGGAAGGATTCTGGAGGAAAGAAAATGGATGAGCATGTTGAAAGAAAATTCCTTAGGCTCATTAAATTCAGGGAAATTATATAAGTAAACACATTACAAATAAATATTAAAGAAGAAAACTAAAGACATGTTACCCATTGAGTGGATTATGAGCTTCCTGCAGCTGACTGAAGCTCAGTGGGGTGTCACTGCTGCATTGTCCTCAGAGTCTCGATGGAGCCTCACACACATTTTATTACCAGTTCCTCACCTGTGTCTGATGTGCACATATCTTGTGATGAGCAAGGTGAGAGTGAAGGTCATCAGAGTTCTTGGTCTCTGACCCTGCCTTGTTTCCTTGTTGGCTCTAACTTGAATCCCACACAGTACTCTCGCCACGGTAAATATTGAGTTAGTGCTCCACAATTTCCAGTCCCTTTGGCCTTTAAAGGAGCTGAGGGAATCATTTCTTCCCTTTGTGATGCTTTGCATCTTGTTCAGATCAGAGTATATCATATATTTTTAAAAGTAAGCCATAAAATTGCTGTGGAGATAGCTCTGTGGTTCAAGTTCTCACCACACACGAATTCTTGAGTAGAATCCATACTTCTTGTTCTCCATAACTACAATAAGCTGGATGGGGCAGACAATGTGGAGACAGTGTCATCAATGTGGAACACTGGCCAACCAGTATAACCAGTTGGTGAGATCTGGGGTCAATGAAACATTTTGTCTCAAAAATATGGTGTAGGCTGCTAGAGAAAAACATTTTATATCAACATGTACAGAAATATACTCATTCAGACTTACTCAGGAAAACACACACAGAGAAAGAGAGAGGAAGAGAGAGAGAGAGAGAGAGAGAGAGAGAGAGAGAGAGAGAGAGAGAGACAATAAAATATCACAGCACATCACAGTGGAAAACAGAAATTTGAATAAAAAATGTTGACACTTCCAGGATTACACAGACTATACCAGTAGAGAGAATGCTTGAGAGGGTTACAGAGAGGCAGCCCAGACACAGAGGAGTCCATCCCTCTATGCCTCTCTGAACAGGCTCTTCCATGGCCCAGATCTCTGTGTGACATCTGCGCCCCCTGCTGGTCCTGAGCACCCTGTGTGGAGGTTTGTGTCTGAGTTCACAGTAGCATTGTATCACTGTGACTCTGGTACAGTAATACATGGCTGTGTCCTCAGACCTCAGACTGTTCATTTGCAGGTACAGCGTGTTCTTGGCATTGTCTCTGGAGATGGTGAATCGGCCCTTCACGGCATCGGCATAGTAGATGGTACCACCAGTATTACTAATGTATGCGACCCACTCCAGCCCCTTCCCTAGAGCCTGGCGGACCCAGGCCATGTCATAGCTACTGAAGGTGAATCCAGAGGCTGCACAGGAGAGTTTCAGGGACTTTCCAGGCTGCACTAGGCCTCCCCCAGACTCCACCAGCTGCACCTCACACTGGACACCTGTAAACAGAGAATTCTGGTCAGAAAACTGTCATAGAAGCCAAATTTTATCTTTCTTATGTCCACACAACACGCAGCATCTTCTCTCTACTAATTATCTTTTACAATAAGGACAAGGAAAAGCCAGCTGAGCCTTGAGTCCATGGTGAGTGTTCTGTGTTCAGTGCAAATCACTGAGTGGGAGGACAGGGAATCCAGGGCTGGGCTCCTCTGCCAGAGCTGCAGGGTCAGGGCAGGGCTAGTTTTCATGAGCACAGAGAAGCCTGATTTGCATATTGTCTGGCTATAGCAAGCACTGGAGTTAGACCCAGGGAGGAAGGCAGTGTTCAGAGAATATATAAGACATCAAAGACTTTGATGACAGATCTAAAAATAGCCACAGTTTTGTAGCTCTGTTTGAAACTTTTCTTCATTTAGTTATATATTTTGCAGTTGCTCAGAACATGCTGTGTTTCCACACTGTCATGTCTTCTTGGTGGAATTTAAAGCAACACACACAGGTGTGTTTCTATCTAGGAGTTCAGTCTTTCCCACACTCTGAGATGGATATGGATCTTGGACAGGGTCACACCTGCATGCAGAGGTTAGCAGAACTCCTTGCTTGTGTCAGGAACACTTTGGAATTATCTGAATTTCACACATTTATGCGACAATGCTGTCATCAGGACATACAGATGAGACATCCTTTGTCACTGCCTCTCTACTGCCTCATGGTTGCTATGGAGACATTCCTATCTGCAGCAAACTCACTTGTTCTGCACCCTGAAATTCTCTCTGTGATTCCTTTAAACTCCCAGTTTCCATGATCTTCTTCCATCTTTACACCAGGAAACACATGATTGTCTTTATGTTGTGTTAGGAAAGTTTTCATCCCCCAATTAATATAATTAGCGTACCTGGGGCTTTTATTTAATTTTTAGAATGACATTGTTCTTATTTAATCAGTTCTCTTGTTTCCTTCCTACTCATTCTCATTCTCTCACCACACCCTTCTTTTGCTTTCCCAGTCCAGTACTACCCTGGGCAAGTTCCCAGTGCCCTTCACTTAAGATGGCTTCCCTTCCTAGGGCTCCTGTTCTAGTTCCGAAACCTACAAAACAGAAGCCAGAACACCTAACACACACTATGTAGGTTCTGTATATGACAGAAACAGGCAGTGTTTGTCCTTCCCAACCTTGTTATATTGTTTGGCACATTGATTTCCAGTTCCATTCATGTTCTTCCAAGTCTCAGAGAACACTGAAGAAGAGGAGGCAGAAAGAATTTAAGAGGTGTAGCATGAGGAAGTGTGCTGTGAAATTCTGTCTACTGGACATGATATGGTCTCACATTCATGAACTCATCATGGCTGTTGTTTTCCATGTAAGCTGATCCAAGAATAAAACCCTATTGTAGATTAACTGCAGATCTTACCTTTTACTGAGGAGCTGTTGTATGTAGATAGTTACTAGGGAGCCTCCATGTAGGAGCCTTCCCAGGATAAATGACTTTCCACACATCTTATGACAAGCTAGACAATGTGGTCAGTGTTTGGTCTGATGTGCACACCTTGTGTGAGGTCTATGGTGAGTGTGATGCTCATCTAAGACTCACTCACAATGCCTGACCTTCCTGTTTTACTTGAATCCTATACTGTGTCAACTATGATACCCAACTGAGGCTCTGCCTGAGTCTAGGGGAGCACACCTTTTAGAGTCCCTAAATTATTTCAGAATCTGATCCGGGTGCCCACAGTAGAGTTAGTTTCTCCCTGTAGTTCCCATCTTGTTTGGGTCAGAGTACATCCTACATTTAAACATATGCCTCACAGTTGAAAATATCCTTCTATACTTGAACAATTTAAATATGACCATACACCATACTTGTAGAGAGATTTTTCTGAGAAACTTTCCTGTGAAGTGGAGAGGCAGACCAGATGTTGGGAGTCCAGCCCTTCATGACCCTCTGCTCTTGCTTATGGAGATTCTCACCTTTCTTCTTTCTCACTGGCCACTTATGACCATAAGTACATCCTGCTGTGTCTAGGCTCATACTTATATGTCCTCAGTGTGTATTGTTGATATAGTAACATAGGGTTGTGTCATCAACTTTCAGACTCTCCGTTATGAGCTACAGAGTGTTCTTGGAATTGTGTCTGGGTATGGTCAGTTGTTCTATGACAGATTTACATATTTTATGTGAACACCAGTCTCACACGTATTAGATCCGCCTCAGGCACAGTGCATGTAGTAATCACTGAATGTAAATCCAGATGGCAAAGAGGGGAGTTAGAAGGTCACCCCAGGTGGTAACAATCCTTCAACAGACTCTATCAGCCATACCTCTCACTGCACACCTGAAAATACCAAGGATTCTGATCAGGAAACTGTCACACATGTCCAACTTCCCTCTTACTCATGTCCACTCACACCCCTAGAATTTCTTCTTTATCATAAATTGCCATTTATCAGAACAATAAGGAAAAATCTAGCTCATCCCCAATTCCATTGTGAGTGTTCTGTGTCTAGTTTTATCAATGAATGGGCAGATCTGGGAATCCTAGAGTGCACTTCTCTACCAAGGCTACAGGATCAGGACTTGGCTGGTGTCCATGAGCAGAATGATGTCCTGTTTGCACATTTTCCTGCCTGTGTATGTTCTCTTCACCTGGACTCAAGGGAGCCTATGCTCAGTGCAGATCTCACAATCATGGTGGACACTGTATGAATGATGGAATTCAAGAAAACCTAACCTGTAATATGGTTGTACTCTATAAATATTCAACACTCAAGCATCCCAAGGCTCACTTATATCACTGTGGCTCCTTTCATGACAGAGTTGTGTGTTTGTAATTCTATAAGGAAGCCTGGTTCTCAGACAGGCAGGTTTAAGGTTATATGTTGTGGCAGATTTGATTGCAGTGTCTCTCCAAGACCGCCAATAAAGTTAACCCTTGATTCAGAGGTCAATCAGAGTAGCTGCTGCATCTGGCATCCAGTGCATGGCCTTAGATCATGCCAGTGCTGCAAAGCTGACACCACTGTGGCCAGATTCGCCCCCTCACCCAAGACCCTCCCATTCAGTCATGGGCCTTTCTTGCTGCAGTCCCTTTGAGGCAGTCTCTAGCCACAGCCCACCCTCCTGGCCTTAAACATTATAGGCCACTGGGACAGAGTGGGCAGCCCACAGCCAGCTGGCTCTGTCATTCAGGTCACCCTGTGCTCTTGCACACCTCGTGCCTAAGCCTGGCCTTGCACTGCCTGTGCCCTCTGCCCAGTTGTGCAGTGCAGTGAGAACCCACAGTGGTCTCCTTAACTCCCTGGGCAGCTGTCCACCACTACTCATGGCAGGTGGCCTGGTAGCCTCCTATACTGCATCATGGTTTTTTTCTACCCATTTCCCTAAGTTTCAGGAGGTCAATGCACCTCCCTGCACAGAGTATCATCCTGTCCTCCCTGCCCACACAGCTGAGCATCATCATAGCAGCTGGTCACCCCCCTACAGCTTCTCCTATGATGTCACCATCAGCATATTCTTCTTTTTTGAGACTGTGGGCATTGGTAGGTTTCCTATGTTGCAGTGTTTGGTATTTATCAAACCAGTTTTTAAAGGATAAAATATGAATTAGCAAACTGATAATGATGATTAAAATTATGTCAATCTCAGCTAAATTGGTTAAAACCTCATTTAAGTTTTGCATTTTCATAGCATCCATTGTGGAACCATGCAGAGTCTTAACTCCCTGTACCACAATATTGCTTCCATTTTTTTTTTTTTTTTGGTTTTTCAAGACAGGGTTTCCCTGTGTAGTTTTCATGCCTGTCCTGGGTCTTGCTCTGTAGACCAGGCTAGCCTCAAACTCACAAAGATCTACCTGGCTCTGCCTCCTGAGTGCTGGGATTAAAGGTGTGCATCACCACCACCCGGCTCCCTTCCCATTCTTAACATGGAAAAGACTTTTTTCTTTTTTGTAACCTATTTCCCCTTTACAATGCCCAGGTGTCTCACCTGCTGTTTTCTACAGACATATAAGGAAATGGTCTTTTTTGTAGTCCCAATTCAATTAAAAGTTCAAGCTAGCTTTGGAGTTGGATCTCCCCTTCTCTAACCCCTAACATGCTTGTTAAAAGGAAAATCCGAAGTTTCTGTCTCATTTTAGAAGAGCCAACTGGTATGGAACGGTTGAAAACCAAAATTAAAGAACTAATCTATTGTCACTAATCTCATAATCCTTCGATTTTACTTTAACTTTTTAAAACTTTTCTTAAAGTATAAATACTACATCAATTTATACAATTAATACATATATACATATATAAACTTTATTTCATTATATTAATGGTCATTTAGAAAACTAATCCTAGGGCTGGAGAGATGGCTCAGCCGTTAAGAACACTGGCTGTTCTTACAGAGGTCCTGAGTTCAATTCCCAGCAACCACATGGTGGCTCACAACCATCTGTAATGAGATCTGGTGCCCTCTTCTGGCCTGCAGGTGTATATGCAGACAGAACACTGTATACATAATAAATAAATAAATCTTTAAAAAAAAAAAACTAATCCTAGAAATAAGTTCCTCTAACTTCCTGTAAATGATTTCCAGCTTGAGTCTGAAGCAGGTAAATGCAATATATCCACAGGTGTCAGTTTAAGGAGTATTAGGGGAATTCATTAAGGTAAGTTGAGGAAGTATACTCATGAATACAGAATGGAGTAGACAACTGAAGTCATCCTCTGATCTGACTGGGAGCAAATCCATCTAGCAGGCAGCAGTGAGAAGGAACTCATGACCCATCTCCCTTCCTTTTAAGAGGTCACATACAACATCAAGAAGCACCACCTCCTTCGAGCCCTATAGTCCAAGGTCATGGGCAGAGCAAATACTGCTACTTTTCCCCTTTTTGTACAAATAAGAAGGTTCTAGACCTAATGCAACCTATATACAATAAGAATGACTATCAAAGCCGGGCATTGGTGGCACACGCCTTTAATCCCAGCACTCGGGAGGCAGAGGCAGGCGGATCTCTGTGAGTTCAAGGCCAGCCTGGGCTACCAAGTGAGCTCCAGGAAAGGCGCAAAGCTACACAGAGAAACCCTGTCTCGAAAGAACCAAAAAAAAAAAAAAAAAAAAAAAAGAATGACTATCAAGTATTGTCCAGGAATAACGAAGGGTAATAACATAAACAAAATTAGAACTATAACCAACAATAACAACATCAAACAAGAAACACATGATAAATGTCCAGAAATGCCCAGATCACAGGTAGATGGCAAATTACTGAGATTACTCCAATAGCTGTCCAATCTGAATATTCTAACTTTAGAATCTAAAATGTTCCTTGCTAAGATATGAGAGGATTATAACTGTAACTGTCTTCAACCTCTTCAAAGACCTGAGAAAACAGGAAGTGCAAACAAGCAATTTCCAAAATTTTTACAAGAATAGACAGAGATAGCTGGCAGCCTGGACAGTCACCTAAAGTTTCTCAGCATTGTGGGGTATCCAGTTTGGATATAGGACTAGAATGTCTGACAGATTATTTTCAGAAGCAGGAAATTTTGAAAGACCATCTTACCTTGTCTTGGCAGAGTTCAGTAGTCACTTTTCCTTGTGTCCTGCTCATCCAGAAAGGACAACATGCATACTGTCAGCAGTTGAGGCAAGGGCAGTTCTTTGCCCAGCAGGCCATTTTGTGCCAAGAAGAAGACAAATTTCCAAACTGAGTGTCTTTGAAGCTCCACATTATCTCAGGAGTAGATCAGTGCTGCCGGGAGTAATCAAGTCTCACATCAACAGAATTCTAAGTTATCAAAACATTTAAATGTCATATTCTTTAGGTCTATGAAGTGTTTGAAGACTACCCATTCATCTGACATAAGTTTTGTAAATCTGGAAAACCTAATTAACATAAATATATATATGACACTCATGGGTGATTATTAATCTGCAAGCCTTACTTACCTAAATAACCTAAGGAGAAAGTATTCACAATAACAGGGTAAGCAATCTGCATACTAAATGTACAGAATAAGGACAACAACCTCAAAATTGTGACAATACAAAAAATATCTTAAACAGAGGTAGTAATGTATAGTTCAATCCCCAGGTCATCCAGAGTCTGATAACACCAGGCTAAAAAATAAAAAATAAAAAATAAAAAAATAAATAAATAAATGGAAAAAGGGACCATATGAACTCTCTCTCCTCCCCAAAAGAAAGAGAGTAGAGAGATGCAAGCCTGCCACTGAAGGGGCACAAATGCCAGCAGACTGGTAACAAACACCACGTCCATGTGGCAACATATATATTATAGGAATGGGTTAAATTAAGTTAAAAGAGCTATCTAATATAAGATGACACATATGCCATCTTTTGTTTTTAAGTAATGTAAGTATCTATGTGTTTACTTGGATCTGAGTGTATTTGAGACCAGGCAGGACACAGGAAACTTCTGACCACATTTCTCTCAAAAGTCAGGCTAGCTCAATCGATAGAGCATGTAACTCTTAATCTCAGGGTTATGGGTTCACATGTCCCACATTGGGTAACAGATAATGGGATAAGTCCAAGGGAGTCTGTTTAAGAAGTATTAGGGGACTTTATGAGGGTAAATGGGGGAAATATACTCATGAATACAGAACGGAATAGACAGCTGAAGTTGTCCTCTGATCTGACTGGGAGCGAATCCACCTGGCAGTTCAACCACACAAGGCAGCAGGAAGCAAGAAGGGACTCATGATCCTTCTCCCTTTCCTTTCAGGAGGTTAATACAACAGCAAGAGGCACCACCTCCTTTGGGTCCTATAACCCAAGGTCATGGGTGGAGCAAATACCACTATAGCAGGTTATTGGAAATTAAGCTTGTGTACCCTAGATGTATTTAATAGAATGTACTTTTTATCCCCTCTGAGATCTGCATGCATATAACATTTAAAATGTTTAAGTTTTCTAAAGTGATCAATGACCATTCCTAACAGTGATCTTTGAAGTCTCCAAAAAGATGATGAGGCCTCAGAACAATGATTCCACTTGCATTGTGGTAAAGCCTCAAAGCTGACAAATGTCACCTAAAGATTAGCTTTGGACTACAAACTGCTCAGGATACCTTCAAAGTGGTCAGCTAAGAGGGTCTAGCCTCATTGTCTACTCCAGTCATGACTTCAGATAAGCCTTGCATTTTCCCATCACACCTGGATTAGACAACAATCCAAAAAGAAAAGGGGGGGGAGTAGAGGAATAATAGGATAAAAGGTAAGTTATTGAATCTACTTTTAAACTAAAAAGATAACTAATAGTCTCAAAATACTTCATATTGGCATGGATTTTTTTGTATATTGATACAAATTTAAGGTTATTTTTGTTATACTGTGCCAGAGTTCACCTCCTGATGTGGGCAGGGTCTGAATTGGATGGCTATAAGAGCAGCGACAGAGAAATCAGATACTGGACACTTCTGAATTTTGTTTTATGAATGGTGGTGAGAAAGGAAGTACATCTTTGTATGGCTGGTCCTATTATGACAACCTGCATCTGTCACAGGCTTTATTTATACTTAAGATCATTTCCTCATATACTTTAATCATTGGTTACAAAGTCTTTTCATGGTACATAATTTTTCAGAGTCTTCCAAGATTACACAAGCATATCAAAGTGAAAGAAACAAAATGAGCAAACAGCAAATTTCATGAGAACAAAAATCTATCATTATGATGAAATCATTATTTTAACTCAATACCTTTTCCTTAAAATTGGTGTCATAAGCCTTGTGGTCATAGAAAAACTAGACAGGGTGTCTCTAAGTTTGACTAAGTTAATAGATCAGAAGTTATTTCCTATGACCTGTTGTTCTATTAATCTATTATAATTAATATCTAAACTTTCAATGGAGATCTATTTCCTCAGTCCCTCATTTAAATTCTTTCTTCTAAATCTGACATAAGACCACCATCCTTTCCCTTGACCTCTGAAATGCTATGTTCTGTTCTTTATTCTTTCTTAATCAGAAAAGTGCAAATCTGACAGGTCTGCTCAGGAAACCAGGCAGTTCTCTAGGCCACGATGTTTCTCTTTGTGTCTCCTTCATAAACTCTCTTTTCAATAAGGTCTCTGTCTTTTTTCACAGTCCTAGAAAGAGTAAAAGAACATCAAGATTCCTAAAACTACTTACTTTGCCTTCAGGAAGGTACCAAGGCTTGTCATTGATTTTATAATCAAAATCTTTTCCTTGTCCATGTTAGTTCAGTGTTTCTGACGCAAAACACAAAGACTTAACGATTCTGTTACAGTTTGTCAGTTTCTAAAGTTTCCTTAAGTTTTTCTTCTTTAATGATTTGCTGCAGATTTTATGTCTTATGCCTACTAATTCCACTTAAGTATTAAGTTCTATAGAAGACTCAGTTTCTTGCATAGGTAATTCTCCCAGGGAATCACCATGAGTTTTATTCTTAACATCAGCTTCTATAAGAATTGTTACATTGCTGTGGGATGGTCTGTATGTCAAACATGTTGCTTATTGGTCAATAAATAAAACACTGATTGGCCAGTGGTCAGGCAGGAAGAAGTATAGGCGGGACAAGGAGGAGAGAATTCTGGGAAGTGGAAGGCTGAGGAGACACTGCCAGCTGCCACCATGACAAACAGCATGTGAAGACGCTGGTAAGCCACAAGCCATGTGACAAGGTATAGATTTATAGAAATGGATTAATTTAAGATATAAGAACAGTTAGCAAGAAGCCTGCCACGGCCATACGGTTTATAAGCAATATAAGTCTCTGTGTTTACTTGGTTGGGTCTGAGCGGGTGTGGGACTGGCAGGTGAGAGAGATTTGTCCTGACTGTGGGTCAGGCAGGAAAACTCTAGCTACATTACATTGTCACAATTCTTCCCTTCAGTGAGGGACCCTTACCAGAATGGAATTCTACATGAAACATGTCAAATACATATGCAAGAGTTGTGCAGCAAATTCCACCAAGGGCAGTGAAGGGTCAGTGCAAGTTGTTCAGGCACTATGAACTTTTCCAGCAGTGCCTTCAAAACACATTGCATCACCAATACTGGATATATGTTTCTTCTTTTTTAAGGTATTGTAGCTCTGCAGCTCATTGAAAAATGTAGTGTAAGTTTTAGTCATTGAAAGCTATTTAGGATAATAAGGAAAGACAGGTTAGTAGTTAGTCATCTATAACAACCAAACTTAGAGTCATGTTAGGTATGTTTTCAATGTCAAACACAGATATATTTTAAATAGGTGGTCTTCAAACACTTCAGAGACCTACAGAATATAGCATTTAAAATGCTTTAATAACATAAGGCTTTTCATGAAAGTGATACATGTCTTCCCCTGAAGCATCAATCTACTTCAAAAGAATAATGGGTGTGTGGGGATGGCTATGGATCCAGGTGCTAGTAAATATGGCCCTAGGGAAAGGGTTGAGGGTAGAACCCAAGTTGTTTACAAAAAGATGTGATTGGAGCTTCAGGTCAAGAAAGATGATGTCAGTACATGATTCCTTCATGGGCAACACTGCAAATACTGTGGACTAGGCACATGATTGGGAAACCTTCAAGCTCATTGGCCCAGCAGGACATTTTACCTCCCCACCAGCCTTGGGTTTTTTTTATGCTTTAAAAGAACTTGCTGTTTTTAAATAAACAAGTCCTTTCCTGACTTGGCTCCCTGCTGCTTCTGATTGTCTCCTGGGAAAAAGGAGGCTGGGGAATGAGTGAGTGGTGAACTTACCTTTCCTAGGTTCCAGGTCATCTCTTCTCTAGAGACCTAAGTTCCTGGTGAGGCAGGACCACACAAATGGGTATCAAAGAACTTCCACATGGAGTCTGTGTTCATTGTAGCAAAGTTAGCCACTGGGGAAGAAACTTCCCTTGCCTCCACTGCTGACAGCATGCACTTAAAATGGACAAGCAGTACACAAAGAAGTTGACTGCAGAAGTTTGTCAAGACAAGCAAGGTAGGGCAGTCCTTCAATATTTCCAGGCTCCACAAAACTGTCTGTCAGATATATAAGGTCTGTAGGACAAAGATGGATGCTCTAATGCTGCAAAAGACACATGGGGTGACTGACTAGGCATCCAGATGTCTTTGTTATTTCTATAGCTTTGGAAGTTGTTTGCTCTGCACTTCCTGTTTACTCAGGAACTATTATACTATATCTGATGTGGTTGAAGACTAGATAGTTAGAGTTACAGTTTTCCTTAGATATGATACAAAGTAAATTATGTACAAAACTTTAGACTCACCAAGAGAGGATAGATAATGGAGTATATTCTCTGAATGTGCCAAATAAAAATGGACTAGACATTGTGAATATAACTCTTACCTGATAATTGTTCTTATTGTATATAATTTAACTTTGCTAAGGTCAATACATTTCCTTTTTATTTACACAATATCTGATAATTATTATTATATACAGTTTTGTTGTGTGAGAGTTAAAACTTTTCCTTTTTACTTAAAAAAGGGAAAAATACTGTGTGAGATTTGTTCACACTGTCACTTCATGCCTGACAATAAAGTTATATCTTGATTCAGAGGGAAGAATCCATATTCATCTGGGCAAAATAAACTATAGAATTTTTTTACAGACCCTGAGGAGGATAGACAGACACAGGAAGGAATAGGGAGGGTTGAGAAAGATTCTCAGGTCTTTTAATCTGGGAAGGTGGCGAGGAGGATCAGCTGATCATTTCTATGAGGCTCTGTGAAGCTATCAGGTTTATACCCTAATACCTGACTCCCAAGTTATATAATAAAAGTAACTGCTATATTTGACAATGGTTATTATTCAGAAGAACATATGAAGCATGGGAGCATCTCTTTATGTAGTTCTTCCATAGAAATTGAAGGAGGCCACAGGTATTCTTGTGTTCCTTCCCACAGTTATTGGAACATCAAATTGCCCCTTTGAGAAATGTCAACACCAAATATTCCCATGCCGTGTCTCAAATTCATTATATCCTCACATCATTGTTTAAGACTATATTGAGTCTGGTATTTTCAAACCATGTAGAATCCTATAGTACAACTTGGGGAGCACATTGCCTGAGAGTGTGGCCAATCAGGAGCCTCCTCACTCACCAGATCCATACATCCATTCTTGGATGTACATCATTGGGTGCACAGAAGACACCAAGGAGAAACACACATTCTGGGCTTCCTTTTCACCAACAATTGGATTAAGGGGCAACAGAGTCAAAGTATAGAAATGGGATCAGTGATGATAATCTGTGCCTTGAGGACAACTCAGCCTAATTATTGGACCCCTCTGGAAACCCGGGGATTATTAATATTTGACTCCTCCCTTCATTTATTTAGAGTAGCAAACTTCCACCCAGTGCTCTCAACTCCCTTGGTCTCCTCCCTCTAGGGATCCACATCTACTTTATGATTGTACAGAAAATACCAGAACTTTGGTGTTTGGCTATCAGAGGACATGCACTAACAATTATTTTTGAAAAACAGTTAACTGCAGTGTGTTGGTGGTGCACACCTTTAATCCCAGCACTTGGGACACAGAGGCAGGCGGATCTCTGTGAGTTCGAGGCCAGTGTGCACTACAGAGTGAGTTCTAGGAAAGGCACAAAGCTACTCAGGGAAAACCTGCCCTGTCTTGAAATCCTAAACAAAACCTAAAACAGTTAACCACTATCTGTTATAAATAAGACACGATCTCAACAATGGTCATTCTCAAGTGTCAGCCTGGCTTGACCACATTTCCAGTTACTGAGTCATTCACCAGTGCAGTTGTGGCTGTGAAGTGGTTGTGGACATGATATTAAAGTCTCAGCTTCCTGTTAGTCAGGAACATAGTCCTCACACAACTACTGGACCAGACGCTGGAAGGCAGACCAGATAATATGAAATTACTTTTTAGAACCAGTTTGGCTCCTGCCCCATTCCTGACATTTTGCCAGAGTTCACAGGACTCCAGAGCATCCCAGCCTCAGTTATGACATCATCACATGTCAGACAAATTTGACATTCTGAGTTTGCCTAGACCAGTTCTCAGGGATTATCACAGTTTCACTGAAAAAAATTATTCCCTGTTCTTTCATGGTGACACCATCCATAAGGTCCCAGCATGCCAGTGCAGAATCACCAGCTTTTCCCAGGTCCTGTAGGAGTCAAACTTGTGTATATCTGAGCTTCGGATAAAGAACCTGTTGTAGATTCTCCAACAGAGACTACACATCGTGTGTGCTAGAGGAAAGAAAATGGAGCCGGACGGTGGTGGTGCACGCCTTTAATCCCAGCACTCGGGAGGCAGAGCCAGGTGGATCTCTGTGAGTTCGAGGCCAGCCTGGGCTACCAAGTGAGTTCCAGGAAAGGCACAAAGCTACACAG
>CABHPR010137243.1:3245-27680 GCA_902168415.1 Peromyscus melanophrys | reverse complement strand
GCTGGGGCTAGGGGACCACTGGAGAGCAGGTCTGGAGGATAACAAGGGCAGAGTTTTGAAAGGCGCGACTGCTGGTCACAGTGAGCTGTTGGGGGCACAAAGTAGGTCCCCTGTGAGGAGGCTGGCCGTGCAGGGCCAGGAGTCACATTCGGCAACCTTGTATGTGTGGGCAGTGCCTAGAGATGGGGGATTGTCCATATTGAGGTTTGGAGCTGTCTAGAGTTTAGAGGGCTGGTAAGGGGTCAGCATGTGTAGTACTCTGGACCCAGCTCCCTACTTAAAGCACCAACTGAGCTTGACTAGTGAGGCTCGGAAAGCCCTCGCCCTCCGTCTTTAGAGCTACAAGCCCTAGGCTGTGCCCAACTCCAGTACCTGTGTGGGAACCACTGGGGTCCCCTGCTTGCAGAAGTAGGGAGAAGACTGTGTGATTCTGAGTAGCCTCAGGAGAGGGACAAGCAAGCTGGACCTCAGGCAGCTATTTTCCTTCTCCCCGTGTCTTCCACATGCCCTAAAGACTCTAGTTCTCTGTTCTCCTGCTAGAGGTGCAAGCAATAGTTAGGCTCCCAGGTGTCTGCAGCTCGGGTGGGCTCAGCCAGCCCCTCAAGGCATGGTCAGCGTGGTCAGAGGGCATGGGGGACTGGAAGCATTCTGGTAAGGAGAGGATAGGTTCCGAGGTGGTACCTGCCTGGTCACCCCCTGCTGGGTCTCAGCTGGTTTGGCCTCAGAACAGGAGGAGACTGTACTGTCTCCCTCTGGTCTGTTGAATAGGCTGCTAGCGTATGTTTCAGAGCCTAGCATCCCATCTGGAACGTTCTGTTGGGGTCAGTGTGGCATGTGAGGCCAGGCCAGCTGGCTAGTCCTGAGCACTTTGAGAGATAAGACACCCCATGAGGGGGAGGCAGCAGCACAGGAAGGCCGTGAGCTCTGAGACAAGAGGGTAGTTGGTGCAGGGGGAGCCGAGCAACAGTGAACACTACCCGCATTGTAATCGGAGAGGGGCCGGGGAAGAGAGAGACTGAGCGAGGCGGCTGACCCCATGCTCCCGGGGGACAGGTGGGAGAGGCGGAACGAGGAGAGAGTGAAGGATTCCAGAGGTGGGCTGGCTTCCTCTCTTGCAGACAGACACGGGAGGGAGGTGGGCAGCGGGCCAGCCCCATACCTGCAGTTCCAATCTGCGGTCCTGACAGCTGCAGCCACTTTGGGGAGGGGGAGGGGAGGGGGGCTCATCGAGAGCGGAAAAGTCCCAGCCGACACTGTGTCCGGTGCAGTGGGGGGAGTGGGGGAGAAGGAGATGGAATAGGATGGAGGGATGGATGTGGACCTACCCACCTCATCCCACAGGCTTTTCCTAGGGGCTGGGTGCCTCCCTCCCCAAAGCATGGCACTTGGGTCTGTCTGTCGTCCACCAGCCTGGCCTGGGGTCTCAGTGCTGGGCCTGACCCAAAGGGGTCACATGTGTTTCCTGGCAGCCTGCAGGTGCTGAGCAGGGCGGGGGCGGCTGGCCTGGGGTGCAGGCAGGCCTGGTGATGAATCATGTGGTGCCGCCAGCAGCTCATTCCCCAGGCTGGGGACAGGGAGCTGACAGCTGAGGCTGAGCCGAATGTTTCCAGCCCAGCTCAGCTCGCAAGGGTGGCTGCTGGCCCATGGTGCGGGCCAGTCCCCCCCTCCAGCTGCCTCTGTGGGGCACACACTAAGGGAGCCCCTGGTTTTTGTCCCACAGCTCCTCAGTGTGGTGGAGGGTGAAGTTGCCCTCTGGGAAGGATGCCAGGGGCTGTGGTGGGTAGGGAGCACCTGCCACTTTTTGGCCATAAGCTGTTGTGGACTCACGTGGAGCCACAGGATGGGAATGGACCATGCCACCCCCGGTCTGGTTTGAATCTGGAGCAGTGGAGGGTGACGGAGTGTTCTTCCCGCCCCTCCTCTCCCCTCCCCTCCTCCCCTTCTCCTGCTGGCTGTCGGGCCAAGCCCTCAGCCACTGCTACCGGTGCAGCTCAGGGAGTGGCTGGGCCGTTTGCCCGGGCCTGAGGCTGGCCAAGCTGCAGCCGCTTTCAGAGTCAGGCCCTGCAGTGGAGGCCTTGGCCGGGCGCGTGCCTCACCCCAACTATCCGGGTCTCTAGAGAGCCTTCCGGCCCCACAGCCCATTCCCTTTCATCTGACCCCTCTTGACACCCAAGCCTCCAGCTCTTGTCTGGTTGATTCTGGCCTACCATTCAGTCTTGCTGAAGCTCAAGCGTTGCCAGCTCCTGGGCTTCCCTGCCTTCTCCTGCTTTGCCCTAATCCTCAGTTGGCTCTTTGCTCCTCTACTGGGTTCTAGGTCATGAGATGCCTCCTGGAGCTAGCTGGGCACCATTTGGGCCTCTGTGTGGTCCCCTAGTGCCCAGCCATGCTTGCTCACTCAGATCGGCAGCCTCTACGTATGGACAAACGTCCCTACCTCTACTCTCCAGGTTACTCTTTGGGGACTTTCTCTCGGAGCCTTTTGTGTGCATGCTTTATTCATGAGACTCCCCAGCCACTCTGACCCCAGAAGCAGGTACCCACTCAGTCATTGGGGTTTGTGTGGGAGAGTCACACCCAGGTATTGAAATGTGAGGCCTGTAGGTGAGGGGCAAGAGACCCATGCCTAACAGAATAGGAGAGCCAGCAGGGGTCCTTGGGTGGGGGTTGGTGTCCTTCTGCTGAATGCAGGTGCACCCTGCCAGGTTGTGACGCCAGCGTCTGTCACAGGGTCCTTGTAGCTTGGAAGTGAAGCTGAGCAGAGCCTTGCATGAGGAATACACAAGAGGGGAAGGTGGCTTCCCTCAGCCCCAGCTGCACCTCCAGGTTCTGGCTTCCCGGGCTGCAGAAAGAAGCCTCTGCAGTGACTGTGCCCTCTCTCCCTCCCTCTGAGCAGCTGTGGGCTCCTACAGGATTAAGGGGAGGAAATTTGGGGTTGGGTTTCTTTTCTGAACGAAACCTGCCGCTGTGACTCTTTATCCTGTTCTATTTCTATCAGATTGGACACAGCCCCCTACCCCTGCCTTAATGGCTCTGACTTTGAGAATTTCCTCCAAAATTACACCACCGTTTCCTGCACCAGCATTCCCTGGAGCCCTTCAGTACAGAGGAGGGGCCACGTTGGCCCTGCCCTATGAGGATGCCCACATAGGCCTCAACACCTGGTCTCCCCCCAGCCAGGGACCAGGAGGCCTGCCAGTACCAGCACCTGGTGCCCTCTGCCATTCCCCACCACCACCCAGCCAGAAGTAAGGCCTGGCCTTTCTTCTCTGTTGTACCACTCAACTAATTGTCACCTGCAGGATTTTAATGATCCGCCAGCTGTGCACAGTGCCTGGTGAGGGTCTAAATCAACCTCAGGGGCCAGAGGGATCCTTGGGAGAGTTGGGTAGTACAGAGTGTCGGATGGCTAGGAATCTTTCCAGTGTGTGGCTGACGGCAGAGCACAAGTCCTAAGTCCTGGCAGTCAGCGGACCCCGAGTCTCTGAGCCTAGGTGGGTATCCGTGGGGACATTTGGGTAGTTGTCCTCAGGCCCGTCTAGGCCTGGTAGCCGGCTTGACTGGATAGCACTGCTTACTCACTCTCTGTACCCCCTTTAATGGAGCATTGCTGGGAAACCAAGTGTCCATGAGCCCGAGACCCCCATCTCGTCCCCCTCACCATGCTCCTTGGGAGGAGGCAAGGCTGCTGTGTTGTTTGCTGCCTCTTATCATGGGAGGTGGGCTTGCCCTCTCCTCTTTCCTTCTCTTTACCTCTCCACCCTCTCTCTCCTCTGCCCCCCACCCCGTCACAGGTCCCTGGTACAAGGCTCTTGATGGGTGATGCAGACCTGCCATCGCTCTGCCTCACTCTGGGAAGAAGGGGTGAGAAAGCTAGGGTCATAGTGAGTTCAGATCCTTTCAAGAGGATAGTCTGCCTCAAGTTGGAAGATACTGTTTCATTTTTAATTATACAAAATTTTCAGACTTTATATTATCATATTAAAGACACAAGATGCCAACACTTGGCCCAGGTAGGGAGTCAGCATGGAAAGTTCCAGTGGGCCTGGTTAAGTGTTGGGCTACTTAGAGTCAAGCCGTAGCCGCCTGTCCATCTGTCTGTTCATAGGCCCTGCTCATAGCTGGGGCAGGTCTGGCCTGGTGAACGTGCTCTTGGGGACCTGTGCTCAGCTCAGGTCCAAGGTGGGGCTCTCCGTGACTCTTCAGTGGCATCCACCTTCACTAGTGGCATCACCTCTTGGCTGCTGTGGACCCTCCTCCTTCTAACTTCGAATCGCCGTCTTTCTGTCCCGGTCTTTGCTCTGCAGAGGGGATGGGGGTGTGTCAGGGTCTGGGTGGAGACCTACTGTCACCCAGCACTGCCCCGACCTTCCTGGCTTCCTGTTGGGGCACTGTCTCGGGTGGCCAGTGCTAAGGCACCCCAGTCCCCAGCTCCTGCCCCCCCCCCCGTGCATTTTTGGGGGGGGAGCGCACACTGCTGCAAGCCGAAACTGTAAAATTAAATTTCCCAGATGTTCAGGCCCCAGGAGCTCACGCGTGCTGTCTGGAGAGGAAATGGGGATTGGGGAAAGCCGTTGTATTTTTTCCCTGCTCACCCTGCTTTTCCGGTGCCACCAAGTGCGGCCAGAGCAGTAAATCATGGCCGGCCAGCATCTCTCAGTTCAACCTTTTGCCCTAGTCCATCCAACTGCAGGTCTCAACAGCCCAGGGGAGGGGCAGCAGGTGCCCCATGCTTTGGGGTGGAGGTGGGCTGCAGAGGTGGAGGGGTAGTGGCACATGGACCCCCTGGGGGGTTCCCTCTTTGATTGCCTCACTGCTGCACAGCATTCCCCTTTGGATGGGGGCTTATGGATATGCTTCTTACTTCCTGAATTGAGCTCCTTTCAGTTCTCAACTTGCTGGGAAGCCAAGCCTGGAACAGCCCCTGAGCCCTGCCAGGTTCCTGCTGCTCTCCCTTCCTCCAGACCTTCTCCTGGGTGGCCCTTCTCAGCGCTACTTTTTGATCCTCTATTTGCAGGTCCCTAAGACCACTACCAATGGGAGTCAGTGTCCCAAGGTGTGACTCCTATGTGCCCTTCCCGCCTCTGGACCCTGCTTTGGTGGCAGGTGTAGGTGCCAGGGAATGCTGCCCCTGCCTGGCAGGTGTGGGCTGATGAGTAAATTGGGACCCCTCCGTGCGCCCGGCCCTGCTCACCAACTTTCTCTGGTTGCTGAGGCAGAAGGTGCAGATCTGTTTGGGCTGGGTGTTCTCGCCTCCGTCTCGGGCCAGAGGTGGTGGTTGTGGTGGCGGTGGCAGGGGACTGCCCGCACGACCGCTGTGGAAGAAAGCGGGTCCCGAGTGGCATGGTTGCCCGTCGCCGCAGGCCTCACCCACCAGCAACACGTTGCCCAGGTGAGAAATGTAGCTGGAAGCCAGGCGCAGCGTCTCGATCTTGGAGAGCTTGCGATCTGCTGGCTCGGTGGGGATGAGTGTGCGCAGCGCGGTGAAGGCCGTGTTCACGCTGTTGGTGCGGTCCCGCTCGCGCGCATTCGCTGTGTGCCGCTGCCGGGGCTCGCGGCCTGGCCGCCCCCCGGGTCCCGGCCCGCTCCCCGCGGCCCTCCGTCCTCCCGCCCGCCGCCGGGCACCCTGGAGGCCGCAGCGCGCTGCATGCACACGGCAGGGTTTTTCGTCGGAGCCCGAGCTCTCACTTCCGCGGTCCTCATCCTCCGACAGCGGGCTCACCTCAGGGTACAGGTAGCGGCCCGGCGGCGCTGAGCGCAGCATGGTGAAGGACATGAGCCGGGCAGGGGGCGCGGCGTCAGCTCCGCGGTGCGCTGCTCATGCCGCCTCTTTAGGCCCCCACAGGCCGCCGGGCCAGGGGTCTCCGCTGCGCCCCGCGGTGGCGGCTGCCGGGCGAGGCGGGCACATGTGTTCGGACTGGAGTGGGGCCGCCAGCAGAGCAGTGCCTTTATAGCAGTCGGCTCCTCCCCCGCGCCTGGCCTCCGCCTCCCTCCCTGGCCTGGAGGAGTTTATGCGGAGCCTGTGCACCTTTTCCCTTTTAATAGCTGTGCCTAGGGGGTCCTGAGCATCTTTCTGGCTGGGGAGTTTCTGGGGTGCTACTGATGCCCCAAGACCACGGTGCCCATTCTACTCATTCTGCAGGAAGGAAGAGGATAAATTAGGAATCAAGAGGCTTTCTCCCTGGCATGCCCAAGTTCACCCAGCTGCCCTGGCCCTGAGTGCTTGGCCACACCCTGTCTGACTCTCCTTCCATGTGCACTTGGGTCTTTTGTTGTGCCAGGCCGTGTGTGTGTGTGTGTGTGTGTGTGTGTGTATGTGTGTATGAATCCAGCAGTGGCAGTCTAGAGATGGGTGTGTGGGGTTGGAATGACCTGACCTGGCTGTATGGCCTGTGCCTTGTGCCACAAACTTCCCCCTTTGACCCATCCTGCCTGAGGGGACCCACCCCCATCCCTGCTTTGAGCTCTATGGGGCTCCTCAATGCCAGTGCACACGTGGATAATAAGATCGGCACTTCCCCATCCCTCCAGTTTGGAAGTGGCCCCCTAGGTGGAGAGCACTCGGCAAGGGTACAGGGTATTTTGGGGGATGAACTTGCTGGAAAGGGCTGATATGGACAGGTGCAGTGGGACAGGACCCAAGGGGTCTTGCTGAGGGGCTGCTGGCACTCAGCTGTGCTAGTTATGTCTGGGCCCCTCCTCCCTGTGGCTACTGTTGCAGGAAGTGGCCGCCTGGGCAGCAGTCCCCAGCCTGGGAGGAGTGAGGGTGGTGGCTGGCAGGGCCTGAAACCAGGAATGTGTGTCCAGGAATGTGGCTGCTCTGCCTACTGAAGTGGGAGGGGGGACCAGTAGTGCTAGAAGGGGGTCCTTGGTCACCTGCCGAGCAAAACGGAGTTTGTCTCCCTCTGGGTGGGGTGGGGTCTTCCCATGGCTCCTGCCTTGTAACTACCCACTTCTGCCTAAGACCTCTGCCAGGGGAGGGAGCCCATAGGCGATGAGGTCATCCCTGTCTGTGGCTGCCCAGAGCCCTGGCCAAGGAATCCAATAAGGGGGGAGGCTAGGGTTGGCATCACTTCAGTGGAAAATGTGAAGGTAAAGCTCTGGCGCCTCAGAGGGCTTGGGGGAAGGGGGCACAGCACCCCTGCCACGCCACGTCAGACCTTGGGGCCAGGGCTAGGGCAGATGTCGGGTCACCTGGTCTCCAGGCACTTGAGGCTGATCTCGGGTGTCTCTTCTGTCCTTGGGTGGCTTGAAGAGGATCAGGTATGGTAGGGACAGGTGCTGATGTGGTGCCCATGCTCCAGGACATTCGGAACACTGTGGGCAATGTGCCCCTGGCATGGTACGATGACTTCCCACATGTGGGTTACGACCTGGATGGCAAACGTATCTACAAGCCCCTGCGGACACGGGATGAACTGGACCAGTTTCTGGACAAAATGGATGACCCAGATTTCTGGTGAGTTGGGTCTTGGGTCAGAACCTGTGTGGTTCCTCAGGCCTGGAGTATGGCTCTGACTGGCTTTCCCTCAGGCGCACTGTGCAGGACAAGATGACAGGGCGTGACCTGCGACTGACTGATGAGCAGGTGGCCCTGGTACAGCGGCTTCAGAGAGGCCAGTTTGGAGATTTGGGCTTCAACCCCTATGAGGTAGGTAACAACTGGCCCTCGGGTCCGAAGTACATGAAGCTCCCCAGCCTAACATCTATGCTTGTTTCCCTAGCCAGCTGTGGATTTCTTCAGTGGTGACGTCATGATCCACCCTGTGACCAACCGCCCAGCTGACAAGCGTAGTTTCATTCCATCCCTAATTGAGAAGGAGAAGGTGGGGACCCTGTCATCCTCCTCTACCCCACCTTGTAAGGTTCTTAAACTGCCACCTGACCTTAGCTTTGTGTGCAGGTGTCTCGAATGGTGCATGCCATCAAGATGGGTTGGATCAAGCCTCGAAGGCCCCAAGACTCCACCCCTAGCTTCTATGACCTGTGGGCCCAGGAGGATCCGAATGCTGTGCTGGGGCGCCACAAGATGCATGTGCCTGCACCCAAGCTGGCCTTGCCCGGCCATGCCGAGTCTTACAACCCACCTCCCGAGTACCTGCCCACTGAGGAGGAGGTGGGCCTGCACGGAGGTGGGTGTGGTGCCCAGCCATGTTCCCCGATCCTTTCTCACCTATCTCCTGTCTCCCCAGCGCTTGGCATGGATGCAGCAGGAGCCTTGTGAGAGGAAGCTCAACTTCCTGCCACAGAGGTTTCCCAGCCTGAGGACTGTGCCTGCTTATGGCCACTTTGTCCAGGAACGTTTTGAGCGCTGCCTTGACTTGTACCTGTGCCCACGGCAACGCAAGATGAGGGTATGTGAGGCAGCCGCATAGGCCCAGGGAAGGGTAGGGTGGAGGCAGTAACTGTGCTGTCTTGCCCCAGGTGAATGTGGATCCTGAAGACCTCATCCCCAAGCTCCCTCGGCCAAGAGACCTTCAGCCTTTCCCTGTGTGCCAGGCTCTTGTAAGTGGGGAATCAGAGGTGGGCAGCCGTCCTCGGGTATGTGTCTGTCTTTTTCACTCTTCCTTCTCTGTAGGTCTACAGGGGCCACAGTGACCTTGTCCGCTGCCTCAGTGTCTCCCCAGGGGGCCAGTGGCTGGCTTCAGGTGGGTCTGAGGTGGGGGCTGTCCTGAGCTGGGAGGCAGCAGGGATCTGGGTGAGAGGCTCAGGTGCTTCACTGCCACACCCAGGTTCGGACGATGGCTCATTGAAGCTGTGGGAGGTGGCCACTGCCCGCTGTATGAAGACTGTGCCTGTTGGGGGCGTGGTACGGAGCATTGCCTGGAACCCCAATCCCGCCATATGCCTAGTAGCTGCAGCCACGTGAGTTTAGGACCCTGGGGGTAGGGCTGGGCCAGGGCACAGAAAAGTGGGGACTGTGCTGAGGAGGGGCTGTGTCTGGCCCTGGTTTGTAGGGATGATGCAGTGCTGCTTCTGAACCCAGCCCTGGGAGACCGGCTGTTGGTGGGCAGCACAGACCAGCTGCTGGATGCCTTCTCTCCACCTGAAGAGCCAACGTTGCAGCCAGCCCGCTGGCTAGAGGCCTCAGAGGAAGAACGCCAGGGAGGCCTGCGACTACGTATCTGCCACAGCAAGGTATGTGCTGGCAAGGGGATGGGAACCTGGCCAGACCCGGTCAGACAATCAGCCGGTATTGCTCTTCTCTAGCCAGTGACACAGGTGACCTGGCATGGGCGAGGGGACTACCTGGCTGTGGTGCTGTCTAGCCCAGGACACACTCAGGTGCTGATCCACCAGCTGAGCAGGAGACGCAGCCAGAGCCCATTCCGCCGCAGCCACGGACAGGTGCAGTGCGTGGCTTTCCACCCTACCCGGCCCTTCCTGCTGGTGGCCTCTCAGCGCAGTGTCCGCATTTACCACCTGCTGCGCCAGGAGCTTACCAAGAAGCTGATGCCCAACTGCAAGTGGGTGTCTAGCCTGGCTGTGCACCCAGCAGGTGAGGGGAACGTGCATTTTTCAAGTCAGGGTTGGGGAACAAACTCTGAGTCTTGAGAAATACTGTCACTGCCTCTGGCCCTAGGTGACAACATCATCTGTGGCAGCTATGACAGCAAACTGGTGTGGTTTGACCTGGATCTTTCCACCAAGCCATACAAAGTGCTGAGGTAAGGTGGGTTAGGGTGAGGTAGGTAGTGGGGCCCCTCAGCTGGAGCCCACTGTTAATGCGCTCTTCCGTAGGCACCACAAGAAGGCCCTGCGGGCCGTGGCCTTCCACCCCCGATACCCACTCTTCGCATCCGGCTCAGATGACGGCAGTGTTATTGTCTGCCATGGCATGGTGTACAAGTGAGTGCTAACCCTTGCCCACTCTTCCCATGGGACCATTCCACAGGGTCCTGAATCCCTCTCTTCCACAGTGACCTGCTGCAGAACCCACTGCTGGTACCCGTCAAGGTGCTTAAGGGGCACACACTGACCCGAGATCTGGGTGTTCTGGATGTGGCCTTCCACCCCACACAGCCATGGATCTTCTCCTCTGGGGCAGATGGCACCATCCGACTCTTCAGCTAGGCTGATGTACTGCTGTGGGTGGCCTGGAACAGGGTGGATGTGCCTTCACACAGAACCAATAGAATCCCTGATCCCCATTGCTCTTGCCTTCTTGATTGGGACCCCCACCCCCACCCCAAGTGCTGCTCAGCCTTGACCTTACACGGCACCCCAGACCAGGGGACCTCAGGATTCCCTTCTCGCTTAAGCCAGAAGGAAAGGTGGTATTGATGCTCCTGTCACCTACGGAGGTGTACGTGGCTTTATTGGGCAGTAAATTGGGGCACCAGTCTTAGCCCTGTATTGATGGCAGCAGAGTCCTCTAGGCAGGACAGCCTGGGGCATTGCTTGCAGGAGTGCAATCCGCCTCAGGCAAACTTCACCAGGCGGCCCAGTGTCTCCGCAGCTTTCTCCCGCACCCCAGGCACTGGGTCCTTCAGGAGGAGCTGCAGGGCTGTGGGCAGAGGAACAGGCCAGTTGTGCACATGCCTGGGCCTGTGCGTGGGGCCGCCCACTGCCTTCCTAACAGACGGGCCTCTGCTGGGAGGGCTCGGGAGCCAACGGAAAGATAGTTTTTCCTTTTTTAGTGTTTTTTAAGCTCTTTTGGAACAGTTAAGAAGTTTCCGTGAATTACTAGAGACGATGAGGTCACCAGTGACAGGGAAAAAAAAAAAATCCTGAAATCCAGGAAAATCACTTAGTCCCTGCGGGTGCCTACAGCGTCAGCAAAGCCCCAACAGAAATGGGAAGGTTGGGATGGGGTAGAGGGGCATATGTCCTGGGTTTGGGGGTGTGCTCACCTGCAATAAGCTGTTCCAGGTCTACCTGTGGCTTTTGTTCAGGCTCTGCATGCAACACCAGGAACCCTGAAGCAGGTGGGATAAGCTGTGTGGTGTACAGACTTGAGGTGTGATGGGATAAGAAAAGGGCCTGCTTACCTGTGAACATGGGGGCAGCAGCTCTGACATCATCCCAGCTGCTCTTGAAGTAGAACAGATTGGTGCTCACTAGACGGCCCAGCAAGTCAGGGAAGTGATGCATCTGCAGAACACTAGGGTCAGGGGTCAGGTCCTCAGCCCACCCCAGGCAGGGTCCCCCACAGCACGCTTCTCACCAGGTGCTTGCATGTGGAGTTGAGGAATTCCCCGAAGTGCACACTGCGGCCCTCCTGCAGGTACTTGTGGAAGGCAGCTGCCAGCTCAGCACACTCCAGGTGAGGGACGCACATGCACAGGGCAAACTTGCAGGCCTGTGATATAATGGAGTACTGTACCCAAGTTCCTCCCAGGCCTGAGGGAGATCATGCTGAGCCCAGCACCCTTTCCCCGGACCCAATGGTCACTCACACTGGCCACTGAAGCCTGAGGGTCCCGCAGATGCAGTAGGAGTGGCACCAACCCACCCACGACCTGCTCCAGGAAGACATCCTCACAGTCCCCATGGCAAGCCTTGTTGAGGTGCCCAAAAAGGCGGATGGATGCAGTCCTGAACTCCACTTTTTCCTAGCAGGGGTGCAGCCATGTCAGACCTGTGTGCATTCTGAGCCCTTACTTTTTACTATGGATTTGAAAGTGCCTTGGGGTGGGTATGCAATAGTGAGTACAGGAGGCTGGAGGCTAACACAGAAGATCTGATCATTGGGGCTGGGGAGCCAGGCCCAGCAAAGCAGTACCTGATGTAAGCATACATCTTAAAACTCAGCACTCTTACAGGGATATATCTGGCATCTGCTCTAGGACCTGGCAGAGGGTAAAGAGAGATCTTCAGGTGTCCTACAGCTTACACTGTCAAAGAAGGGCCGGATGCGGATGGTTGTGTGCAGCAGCACCAAGCGTAGGTCCCATGGCTCCACTAGATCTAGTAGCCGTGCAAGGCCCACCATAGCTTCCAAGGCCACCAGACTGTGTGGTTCGTCACCATCATCCAGCCCACTGACCATAGCTGTCATGAGCTGGGGGCCATGAGCTCGCACCTAGAAGACCACTGTATTCAGTCTGTCCCACCCTACAGGCAGACCTCTCCCCCGAGCAGCTGTAAGCCGAATATGCTTCCCCATGCTGCCCCTTATACTCAGCCATTGTCTCCTGGCCTCCTGGGGGCTGGCCCACCTTGTCAGGTGAACCAGAGGCGATGTTGGCCAGACCTCGAAGCACCAGACGCCGTACACTGGCACTTGAATCCTTCAGCCGGGTTGTCAGATTGTCCAGCAATGGCTCCAGGAGCATCAGGTCATTGACCACGTTACTGCTGAGTAGCTAGAGGCAAAGCTGCTCTGACCATTTGTGCCAAGTGACCCCCACCAACCTAGGCCCAGACACTAGCCTACAGGTTTTCTGAAGAGGGGAAGCTGAGGGCCTGCTGCTACCCCAGCCTCCCATTCTTCCGAGGCTATCAGCTTCTGGCAACAGGAACTCTGACCTGACCTAAGGCCTAGCTCTGGCTGGCTCCAGGCAGGGTTTTACTAGGCGGGCCTAAGCAAGCTCTGACAAGGACTGGGGAGGCCAAGCTTGTCTGTAGGGTATGGCTGTTCATATTCCATCCCACTGATCCTGAGAAGAAAGCATCTTCTTCCGAAACCGAGCTTATGAACATAGCCCCTCTCCAAGGTCCTACCTCAGCCAGGAAAGCAGTGGAAGTGACCCTCTGGATCTCATACACACTGCTCTGCGAGCTCGCCAGTGCCTTCATCACCAGAGGAAGTCGGGGGCCTGCATACTTCGCCATGGAACTAGGGAAGGAGGTTCCAAAAGGCAGGAGCTAGCAAGCTGGATGTTGGCAAACTACTACCCAAGACTAGCTTTTTTGTTAACCCAAGGGGCACTTTAGCTCCCATTTCATATGGCTAGACCCCTAGGCGTTCTACCTAGGCCCTATGAGTGCTTCTCAGGCATTCTCCCACCCTCCACTCTTGTCCAGCCCACAACACCCCTTCTCTCTGCCTCCTGACAGGTAGGTGTGCCCCACACCCTCATGTCCCATGGATAGGATGTGGCTTGCTTACCTGGCCAGCTGGGCAACTCCATCCTCATGCCCTGCTGAGGTCCTAAGCAACTCCCAGCCTCCCTTCAGCTCCACACACCGCAACACATCTTGACTGCCACCTCGGAGCAGCAAGGCCTGAAGGGCATCCACCGCAGAGCTGTTTATGTGTAGAATGGATGGTTTTTGATGGCCCATCTGCCGTCTTCCTTCCTTTTTTTTTTTTTTGTTTGTTTGTTTGTTTTTGTTTTTTGTTTTTCAAGACAGGGTTTCTCTGTGTAGCTTTGGAGCCTGTCCTAGAACTCACTCTGTAGCCCAGGCTGGCCTCGAACTCACAGAGATCCACCTGCCTCTGCCTCCCAAGTGCTGGGATTAAAGGCGTGCGCCACCACCGCCCGGCCCGTGTTCCTTTCTATAAGGACCAGCAAATGCTGGCAAGTCACTTGGGTGTGTAGCTCACTTGCATGCACATTCAAGAAAAGCCTCCCGTAGCTGCCCAGGCCTGTCTTGCCAGTGTCCTTCAAGATGCTCATCAGGACTGGTAATGGACTCAAGGGAAAGACTAATCTGTTGGACTGGAGGTGAGCTAGCCAGATTGGCCTTTACCAGTCTCTAGGGTAATATACAGAACCATTGGGCTATACACAAAGGCCACAGATTTAGCCTCTATATGCTCTCAGGTACCTGTCCATCCCCTGGACCTGGACCTGGATAAAGCCTGTGTCTACCTTGAGGACCCAGAGGCCTCTGGAAGGGGTGGCATACAGGACTATGCTCAATTCACTGAGACTAAATAGATCTGTAAGGTGAGGCCACAATGAAACATCAGCTCAGCTAGTACTGAAGAGCAAACAGCTGGGGAGGGGGGGGCATTGTGAGACAGGGCTGTTCCCTACTGATTCATCTCACTAGTCTCCCAAGTTCCTGTGGGAAGCACCTACTCCAGTCTCTTGCAGGAGGACTAATGCTTCTTTTTCCTAGGCTCGGCTAGAATTAGAATTTGGTCCCTGCTAAGATATGCCCTTATACCATGGGGAAGAGTTGAACAGATTTCTGTACCAATGTGACTCACCAAAGTGGGTATGCCCCTTGCAGAAATGTACAGCTCTCCAGTACCATAGCCCTGCCTTCCCCTGCACGCTTGCTTTCACATCAGGCCCTGTGATACCCTATATATACCTGACTCTCTGAGGCATCACCTTAGGAGTCTGGGGAGGTAGGGATAACACAAGACCCACTCAGAGTGATGCTTCATCTACTGAAAGGTGATGGCTGTGGCTTCGGTGAGAGCTTTTAACTGCAGTGGTCACTTCCCACATGGGTTGGGTAAGAAACTGACAAGTGGTACAGTAGGAGAGGGAAGGTGGGGTCCAGCTCATGCAGAGCCCATCTAGATAGAGGGTAGGCCTTGCTGGCTGCATGTTATGTGGGACCTCAGCTGATAGCATCCAGTGGAGGGCAAGATGGAGATAGGACTACATGGCATTGTAGAGTCCAGTGACATAACATGGGACATCTGGGTACTCACACAGGGCAGCAACCAAGTGTAGTCTTAGGAACAAGGACCCTGCACAGGGCTAGAGAGCTGCAGGTGATAGGCAGAAGTGGTTTCATCTCCCCATGAGCATCTTTAGGTGATGTGCCATTAACCAGCAACTCCTGAGAAACACCTACAGGTCCCGTCCTGGCTGGGCTAACTCCTCAATGAAACAGCCAAAGGCTGCTCTCAGGTCCTGGGCTCCAGGAAAAGGTCTAGTTGTTTCAAGGCAGTCTGCATTGACTACAGACAGAAAATGGCACAATGGCTGCTGTGGTAACTGGGCAGATGCCCACAGTATACCTATGAGAACCATCCTCAGTGTGGGCAGAACCAACCACTGGCCAGATGAGGACTGAGCATGGTCCTACCCTAAAACCTTGAGCCACAGCTGGTCACAGTCTGAGTGGACCATGGCCTGCAGCCCAAGTAGTGAACGGCTCAGTTATTCTCAGGCCACTGCAATGCCTCTGAAGGGAAGTATATGCTTAGCTTAGGGATCTATGAGCAATTGAGAAACCTCTGGTAGCTATCTGCACAGAACACTGAAGGATGGTGTTTGCAAGCACTGGGTCATGGTTGGTGACCCCTGTCAGCTATCCTCTGCAAAGAGCTCAGACCAGGGGTCTTCACAGGCAGATAGGCTGGCTCCTAGCATGCCAGGCCCAGGTTTGCTCTGTCTTGTCCACACACCGGCTTCTACTGGAGTTTATGCACAGGCACTATGGCTAAGCAGTCCTGCCGAAGTGATGGCAGTAGTGAGGTAGACAGGCTGTCCAGTCCTAGTGTCCCTGGCAAAGGTACATACCCAAAACCAGATAATCTGGATAGGAAAGAGCTAAGGCAGGCAGGGAATGGGGAAACAGTGGCCTCAACCTGGGGTTCAGGTGGCACTGCTATGCCTCCCTTGGAGGTCTCAACTTCTGTTCAAACCGTGGCCGGGGGGGGGGGGGGGGGGGGAGGCGCTGCATGAAGCAAGACCAACACTAGCATGCAGGAGTCATATACCATGGCCTACCAGTGCTCGACAATATAAGCAAGTCCCCTGCCTCAATTGCCCTAACCAGCTAGGACTCAGCAAAGAGTAAGAACTTAGCCCTGGATAACAAGAGGCCCAGGGCATGTTAGCAACTCCTGCCCAGGGTTGTGAACGCCTGTCAAGGTTACTATGCTGGGAAGACACAGAGGCTTAGCCCAACCAAAAACCCAAGGGCACCAGTCTGACTTCATTTGAGTGCTCCACAGCCCCAGCCAGCATAGCCATGGTGCCTTACAACCCCAGCCTGGAGCTACCTGCATAGGTGGGAAGAAACCCAGAAGTGTGCAGACCTGGAAACTCATGAAAACATTTAAGTGTCACAAATGACCACCCTAACTTGCACAGGGAGATATTTTGGTTCGTGCAGGCAGAGCCATCCCCTCCAAGCCCTCAGACAAGTCTTTTTTCTTCTTCAGGGCCAGGTAGCTGGCACCCTGCCTTCACTGCCTCCAGAACTGTACATACCACACCACACATGCACACACGACCTGTGTTTACAAGTAAGCATGGGATGGCAGGCGAGGACCCTATTACCTGCAGGGATCAAGGTTCCTGGCTGGTTTGGCTGGGCTGGTGCTCCTCCGCTCCTTGCCCTGCAGGTTCCTGGGCAGTTGGACGCCCACAGTACAGCTGACTCGCAGGAGGAGTGCTACGAACAGCTGAGGGTAGAGCTCCAGTACCACGGTTCCAGACGATGGGGCAGACAGGACCTCATACAATGCACAGGTGGCCTAGGGCAGAGCCACTAGAGGGTCACATCTCCCTCTACGCAGCATTTGAACCCCTAACTCCAGGATGCAAAGGGCTCCAAGCTTTAGCATGAATCCCATGTACACTTGAAGTTTTAGGTCCCTAGGGAGAGGCAGGAGGGACCCAAGAAGCCATGGAGTAAATAGGACCCTGTGTAGCTCGGTCCTCTGGGCATGAGGCAGGGCAGGGGAACAGTGTGGCCTTCGTGGGGACAAACTTCAGACCATCTGTTCTTGGTTCCTTAGAAGGGAGAGGAAATTCTCACAGCTGCTTTACTGCTTAAAGTGTGGCTGGGCTGGGTTTATTTTTTTTCCGAAGGATAAAATGTGAAG
Organism: Peromyscus melanophrys; assembly: GCA_902168415.1. Taxonomy (NCBI): domain Eukaryota; kingdom Metazoa; phylum Chordata; class Mammalia; order Rodentia; family Cricetidae; genus Peromyscus; species Peromyscus melanophrys. The sequence goes on along the minus strand of CABHPR010137243.1, from coordinate 10,993 downwards.
TGGACTCCCTTGGGAGCTAACACCTGCTGGTCTTTATGAGCCCCAGCACAGCTGCCAGGTGCCTTTGGGGTGCCCAGGCCTCATGTGGGGGCAGGGGTAGCATGTAAGGTAGGCCCTGAAGTCCCTACTCACCGCCAGGGGAAGCAGTGTAGCTACTCTGTCAGCAGTACTGCCCAGAAGGAAGGCCCGGCTCTCCTTGAATGGGACGTCTCTGCTCATCTTCTCCAGAAGCAGCCCTAAGACCTGAGTGGTGAGGCTGGGCTCCACAGCCAGTGCCCGCCACAGGGCACAGGTGTGACTGGAACAGAAAGGAAAAGCATCTTGAGTGATTGCTGGCTGTAGCACCCTACCCACCATTGCCTTATGCTGCAGTCTCCCCAATTCCACAAGGCTCAGACATGCCAGAATCAGATCTTGCTGGGAGAGAAATGATGTCCTGATGTCAGATCTGAACTTGCGCCTTCCTCTGACCCCAGGGCAGAGAGAAGACTGCTGGCCTGTACATAGAGGACCTGAGGCAGGAAGCAGAGGGTCTCTAAGGAGCTGCCAGAAGCAAAGATCGGGCTTCTCCAGAGTAAGCATCCATCCCAGGCCCCAGAGACAGCACATGGTCAGAGGACAAAGGAAGAGGCATCATGAGAATACTCAGGCATTACAGGATGCCCCGACTATCTAATGGCAGTGCCCAGAATACTGGAAATGGTTATGCCCATGTGTCTGCAGAGATGTAGGGCAAACTTCAAACTGTCTGTTGGAAATTAGGAAACACCACAAGTAGCAACTCTAAGAGATATGAAGCCTGGAAAATGGCTTAGTGAGTAAGGGAACTTGCCACCAAGCCCCATGATCTGAGTTCAATCCCTGGGACTCACACAGTGACAAGAAAGAACCAGCTTCCAGAACCAGTTCTGTGTCCTTATTTCTATGGGCATACACATACGCACAAAAAGAAATTAAGAAATGAAATGAAGAGACCTCATAGAAATAAGGCACATATCACACTTGATGGACATATTGGTGCCAGCCCAGATACAACAGATGAGAGAAACTGAGTTGGGAGGGAAAACAAAAGTAGAGCCAGGCAGGTTGGTGTATGCCTTTAGTCCCAGTACCCAGGAGGCAGATCTCTTTGAAGCCAGGAAAGAAGAGCAAAGAAGAGTTCAGAAGACAGACTGAGAGAGGTAGATGGTAAAGTTAGCAGTTCAGAAATAGAGAACAGAGATATCTGTGGAAAAAATGACTATGCTTCTTGTCTTCCGTCGCTGATGAGACTAAGTATGAAGGGACATGCTTGTCATCCCAGCACCTGAGAAGTGGAGGCAAGAGGGTCAGGAATTCAAGGCAGCCTCAGTTATGAGCAAATCTGAGGTCAGCCTGTGTAAAAACAAAACTAGACTACACAATAGCATTGTACAGATTCAGAGGCCCAGTAGGCTAAGACACCAGGAAGATGCAGAGCATGCACACCAAGGGAAAAGCTCCATCTTACAGAGACAGTGACAGAGGCACATGCAGATCCCTCCACAGCAACCAACAGAAGCCAGAAATGTGACATTATTTCACAGATACCATTGGAAACAACCTCCAGGTTGTAAGACCAAAGACCAGTAAGTCTGTGAGAAAGGCAAAACACCCCCTACATGGCAAAGTCATGTCCAGTGCTGGGGAGGATGCATACCAGAACCTAAGTGCCTTGAAGCCAGGCTCAGTTCCCCTGATGGCTGGCTGCACACCAGAGCCAAGCCCACCCGTACACAAGACAGGGCCAGAAGTTTATGGATGGCCAGAGCACAAACAGTTCAGATTCTGTGGACCTCACAACTTTCACAATGCTTTACATTTAGACAGCAGCACATCACAAATGTTGTGGATAAGCATGGTGGTGGGCCATAAATCTGGATTCTATCACCTTTACATGTCAGGAAGTAGTTTTTTGATCTTTCCCCAACCATTTATAAACATGAAGCCCTGTCTTGGTACACAGACTTGGCATAACTCACTGACTTGCCCAGTCATTCTACTGCATGCATGTGACAGGTTCTTTATGTTCTACTCTAGAAAAGATGGCTAAAACATTATTTCTTAACAGCACAGGTAGAAATATTTATGAACATCCCTGGGAATGGACAGCAGTGTAGATAAAACACAGCCAACCAGGTGGTGGCACACGCCTTTAATCCCAGCACTGGGGAGGCAGAGGCAGGCAGATCTTCTGAGTCTACAGAGCGAGTTCCAGGACAGCCAGAGCTATAAAGAGAAACAGTGTCTAGAAAAAAAACAAAACAACAAAAACAAAAAACCATCCATACTACACAGCAGTAAGAACAAGCCACCTCATTGTATCTCAAGAGCAGTATAGTAAGCAAGTGAGGCAGAAGGGAGCTTTTCAGTCCGCTCACAAAGCTCAGGATCAGGCAAAGCCCCCCTAAGAACAGCAGCAGTACACTGGTAGCAGGTTGGGGGCTCAGCTGAAGAGCAGATGGGACCTGGAGACTGGATACCTCCTCTGCCTCCAAGCAGTGTCTCAGGTCTGCAAGCACAAGAACCCTGCAGGGGCAGCAGGATCGGCAGGCCCTCCTGTGCACACTCCTCTCAACGGGAGTGAAATGACCGCAGGAAGATCACCTAAATGAGGACTCCACACAGGGGTAGTTAAGAGTGCTTGGTGCTCTTCCTGAGTTCAGAGCCCAACCCCCATTTTGGATGGTTCACAACCACCTATAACTCCAAAGGATACTACACCCTATTATTCTGGCCTCCAAGAACACCACACACACACACACACTCTCACTCTCAATGCACAGCCTCCAAGCTTGATAAGAACAAGAGCTGATAGTGATACAGGCATGCATCCTGTGCCCTAACATCAGCAACAACACCAGCAAAGGTGGGCATCATACCAGTAGTGGCCTCTGGCCTCAAGGATAACTTCTGCCCCCAACCCAGACTACAAAGAAAGATGAGACCACCAAGCCCACAGCCTCAGGATAGGGGCAGGAAGGGAAAAGAAAGGCAGGCAAGAAGAAAAGGTTTCAAGACTGGTGAGGTGGGAGACTTCTGGATATAGGGTGAACACAGGGTTCCTAGGCTCCTAGAGGGGTCCATAGTGGTCACGGTGGGGTTCTGCTCACAGGTGATGAGTACTCTAGTAAATTACAGAATTATAGCAGGAGGCTTAGAGCCTGAGAGGAGGCTAAGGACAGTGGCCACCATGAAGAGCTATGGGAAACAGCCTAGCAGGGATGCCCAAGAAGGTTTTGGGTTTGTTGTTGTCGTTTTGTTTTTGAGACAGGGTTTCTCTGTGTAACAGCTCTGGATGTTCTGGGACTTGCTCTGTAGACCAGGCTGGCCTTGAACTCAGAGATCTGCCTGCCTCCTGAGTGCTGGGATTAAAGGCATGTGCCACCACTGCCTGGGTCCCAGAAGGATCTTAACTGGAATCCTAAAATATCTGGAGAGGGACAGATGCCTTGGATACGTGAGAGGTAGTCTTTTTCAATGTGATCATCTTTTCCACAAGCCCCAGTCCATGGGGACTCATGCAGAAAATTTAGGTTGCAGAAGAGGGGAGAGGTGCTGAAGGAGCACACACTATGCCATGCAGGAAAAAAACCCCAAAGCTGGAGTATGGCTTCCACCAAACAAGCTTAGGGTACTGAGTACCTGTCAAAGGGCAGGGGGCTTCCCAGGAGACTGGATACCACTGCCTCGCAGTGCTGAGATGCTAGGAGGTACACGCTGTGCTGGGCAGCTGGTAGGACATGTTCCTCCTGGGTATCCCGCAGCTTGGCTCGCAACACACTCACAATCTCAGGTACCTGCAGACAGGACAGGCTCAAGTGGGATGCTGCAGTCAGGCTCTGAAGCTGTGAACATCCCAGGGCACATGTCCACATCAGGCATGATGGGGAAGGGCCCCACTAGCCCAGACTATGAGAAGGAAAGTCCTTAGAAATCCAGAGCTCTTGACTGCAAGCCAGAGGCTTATGGCGGAAAGGTTCAAGGCAATGCTCCCATGGGTGTGAGTGGCTGAGAACAAGAACCTAGATCCCACACGAGAAGAGAGAAGTAGGCCATGGTCCAGTGGTAGAGCATTTACCAATATGTAGGAGACTACCTCGAATTAGAGCCCCAGACCTACAGAGGAGGGGGAAGTGGGGGAGGCAGATGTACGTCTACTTGGGGATGTCCAGAGCAGGTGATTAAGGAGTGAGAGGTAAAAGGGGCTCCTTGAGCCTCTAGAGTGTTCCTGTAACTCAGCTACTGTCTGCTAGAGGCAAGACCCATATGAGAAATCAGGCTAGGAGGCAGAGGGAGGACAAAACAGGAGCCATGGACCCGAGTAAGACTGGGCAGAGGGTGACCTGGAGAGGGAGGGGCAGGACCTGACAACACCTGCCTGAGCTGTGGGTGTCTTGCTGCTGTACAAAGCAGGTACCACAGACACTGGGGAACACAAATGAGCAGGTGGAAAATCTCTGGCCAGGAACTCCCTTTGGAACTACCTACACGGAGTGGATAGACAGACCTGCAGCCTCAGTTATTCTCCAAAATGTGGCTACCTCTAGGCAGTCTTGCAGGGCTTAGCTTATGAATCTCCTCTCTGGTTCTAGATGTAGAAAAACTCCCAGCCCCACAACACATGAAGCTAAAGCCGTATGTAGAGATTACAGAAGAGAAGCAGATGGAAGCAGAAAGTTCCTCGGCAACTACAGACACTGAGAAGATTCCGGGTCCAATGGGAACTGTCAAGGCCAGACCCTTTCTCCTCAGTGAAACCAGGAAAGGGTACAGGAGGCTGAATATCAGTGTGGACTACACAGGGCAGTTAGTTAGTTCCCTTGGGGAACTACAGGGCTCAGAGGTGTGAGCATGACATTAGTCACTGGATGGCCTTGGGTACAGGAAGTAGATCCCCCATGGCTCCCTCATTGGGTAGCCTCCTTCTATCTACCTGCTCATCTATACGTTCATCTTCTGGCTCTGTGTTCTGACCCAGCTGTGGCCTCAAGCGGCCTCTGGACACTGGCAAGTGAAAGCTTCCTGTTCCGGCTTCTGGGAAGTCTGTTGGTTGTTACTGTGTGGGGGAAGTTGTGTTTGTTGGGGTTATGTTAGGACTGAGCCATACTCCCAGCCCCTTTAAGTTGTGACAAGGAGTATTGAGTCTCTAGATCTTTAAGCACTGGTCCTTGTTCCTGACCTACTGCTCAGGGTAGTGATTTCTGCAAAGCACTTTTCTATCAACTATGACAGCAGTGACTAGGTGTGGCGGCCTTACAGTGGGGGCAGTTTCCTCACTGTTCTGACTTAGAAGTCCACCCTCACTTCTAAGTTCTGCACGGAACCCCACTTCCTGGCCAAGTAGGCAGGCTCTGTCTGGTCCTGGACCTTTGTGGACCTTTGGGTTGTGGCCCCGTCCCTCTGCTCTGAGCACTCGGGAGTGGTCCCGCTATCTACCGGCTTGGTCTAAGTCATTTGTCTGCAACAGCTTCGTGAAGGCATGCTCCCACATGCTCCCACTGCAGCAGTGCTAGCCCACTGATGGTCATGCCAACAGTCACACTTCCAACTTCAGAAATTTCCATAACCACAAAAGAAGTCCTGTCCTCATGAGCCCACCTGTTTCCCAGCCCCTCAAACCTCGGGTCTACGTTCTTGTCCATGGACCCACTTGCTCTGGACATTTCATATGAATGGATCACACGGTGCATGGTGCTTCTTTTCTGGCTTTCACTAGGTACAGTGTCTCTCAGGGTTTATCTACACTGCAGATGTGTTAGGACTTCTTCCTCCATGTGGTAAAATAATATTCCACCGTACGGACGGACCACATTTTCTTTCTCATTCACAAACTGGTAGCATCTTCATGAATAATGTTGCTGTGAACATTTGTGTGTGAGTCTCTGTGTGCATCCAGGAGGGTTTCTAGGGGTGGAGGACTGGGTAATGTGTAGCCCTCACTCTGATTTTGTTTTTGTTTTTTTGGTTTTTTTGAGACAGGGTTTCTCCATGTAGTTTTGGTGCTTGTCCTGGATCTCACTCTATAGACCAGGCTGGCCTCGAACTCACAGAGATCCGCCTGGCTCTGCCTCCTAAGTGCTGGGATTAAAGGCGTGCGCCACCACCGGCCGGCTCACTCTGATTTTTGAGCAGACTGTTTTGACATGGTGGCTTCTCTGTCCCCCAGCCACTTGCATTAGCATATGTTTCCTCTTTCCTGTGTTCCCTTTTGACCCACAGAAGACCCTGCTCCCACTGCCTGACACAGCCCCCCCACCTTGTCTCACATGCAGCTTCGTTCACGATCATGGTGTATTCAGTGGGACCTCAGTCAGCTGCATGCCAGAACCACACTGACTCAGCGTTAGACCAGATGGCCAACAGCACCAGCCTGTCTGTAAGAGGTTCCTGTCTGAGTCTCTCAGAGTAGAGAGGATTCCCATGACCCTGATGGACCAATGTTGCAGAAATGCCAAGTTACCAGATGACTGAGATGCCAGATACAAGCCAAAGTCTAAACTGGTTGGGCTCTGTAATTCAGGACCGTGCAAGGACACCTGGGTCTATGAAGCAAAGGGAAACCCAAAACCATACAGCTCAGGGAAGAAAACAGGACAAAGCCTCCTTAACAATGGATCTGGCAGGTCAGGCGGTGGTGGCGCACGCCTTTAATCCCAGCACTCAGGAAGCAGAGCCAGGTGGATCTCTGTGAGTTCGAGGCCAGCCTGGGCTACAGAGTGAGTTCCAGGACAGCCAGGGCTACACAGAGAAACCTGTCTTGAGGAAGAAACAAACAAACAAAAACAACAAACATATAATGGATCTGGCAATGATTTCTTAGACATCACACCAAAAGCACAGGCAATAAAAGAGGTAAGCGGGACTAGATCAGCCTCAAACTGTTGCATACCAAAGGACAAACTGATATAGTTTGAAGTTACTACAGAATGAAGTTCGTATTTGAAACTCATATACCTGATAAGGGGTTAATATCCAAAATGTATAAAGAACTATAAGGTGACAGGCCCATTCATCTCCCAGGGCCAGCAGAGGGCTCAGCAGTTAAAGGCACTGGCATGATGACCCAAATTTATTCCCCAGAACCCCATAAAGACAGAAGAGAACTGACTCAAGCTGTCGCACACACTAATAATAAAGTCTCGACAACAACTGGCTTAAATAAACGTTTTCCAAAGGTGATACACAAATGGCCAACAGATACATGCAAAGATGCCTACCTTCGTTAACCATCAGAGAAACGCAAATCAAAGCCACAGTGATGGGACTGCAAAGATGGTTCAGCTCTCACAGAGGTCCCGAGTTTAGTTCCCAATGCCCACACCAAGCAGCTCAACAAGTAAAGGTGATTGCTGTCCAGCCTGAGGACTGGGATTGGATGCTTCCAATTTCACATGGTGGAAGGAGAGAACAAGCCCCTGTGGTGTCTTCTGAACTTTACGGGTGTGCTACTGCACGGGTACTCATAAGTTTCCCTGCTCCCAGACACACACACACACACAGAAGCACCTCATACTACCAGAGCTTCTTGCTCGTCCAGAGGACCCAGTTTGGTTCCTAGCACCCACTTTGGGTAGCTCACAATTACCTGTAACTATTGCTTTAGAGAATCCAACCCTCTCTTCTGGCCTCCACAGGCATACACATGTGTCATACACATGCATGTGCGCGCTCGCGTGCGCGCACACACACACACACACACACACACACACACACACACACACACACAC
>CABHPR010137242.1:12115-25315 GCA_902168415.1 Peromyscus melanophrys | reverse complement strand
TTGATGGATAGACAGTACTTAAAGAATATTGACTAGATAATTCAAAATCATTTAAAAAATAAATTGTGGTGTTCTGAAATTGTAATTTTTTATATAATTTATTAGTTTTTATTTCATTGTTTTGTTTTTCGAGACAGTTTCTCTATGTAGCCCTGGCTATCCTGGAGACCAGGCTGGCTTGGAACAGAGATCCACCTGCCTCTGCCTCCCAAGTGCTGGGACTAAAGGTGTGCACAACCACTGCCTGATTCATGTATTTTTTCCCTATACATAACTGATCTTTGAAAGGGTTTTCTTAAAAATGATAAATCCCATAGTTTTAATCCCGTCAGCAGGGAAGATGGGGAAATCCCTTTGTTAGACAGAGTGATTACCCAGAGTACTACTGCCCTCTTCCCCAGCTTTCCCCCGTCCATAGATACACCTTTTTGGTAGAGCCTTACTTGAACAATTCTTAATCATAAACTTTGTCTATATTTGGTGTTCTCACTTGTTTCCTACAGGAGACCCTTTTAACTATTGCTTTGTGCATGCTTTGACTTTTACATATATTGCAGACATCTTTAGACCTAAAGTTGAATTTCTTTATCCTCCTATATGGTTCTCTTAGTTCTATAGCCATGCACTTCTAAAACATTGTATTTCAACTTTAACTAAGGCTTGCTGGACGTGGGAAGGCTTAAGGTCCTCCCCCCCCCCAAAAACACTTTATGGATCTCAAGACATCCGTGCTTATTTTGAGGTGTCATAAAGTCCAGGGTTATCTGATACCCATATTCAGAGTTCCATGTAGTTAGAAGCCAGGTATAAATGCTTTAAAAATTTTCTACTTTTGAGGGCTAGAGAAGTGGCTCAGTGGGTAAGAGCACTTGCTGCTCTTCCAGTGTATCTAAGTTCGGTTGCCAGCACTCACATCAGGCTGCTTAAAACCACAATGTTCGGGAGCTGACTCCAGCTCAACATTGGCATTTGTACACATGTGCACATATTCATCACACATGTGCACATACTCATATGCAGTTAGTTAAAAATAGTTTAAAAAATAAAAATGTTTTTTCAACTGCTGGTGGTGGTGGTGGTGGTGGTGGTGCAGGTGCAGCAGGTGGTGCAGGTGGTGCACACCTTTAATCCCAGTACTCCAGAAGCAGGTGGGTCTTTCTAAGTTCGAGGTCATTTTGGCCTACAAATTGAGTTCCAGGACAACCAGAGCTGTTATACAGAGAAACCCTGTCTTGAAAAACAAAAAACAATTTTTTATTTTTCTATACCATCCTCCCTATATCTTGGGTGATTAAGAGTTAGTGCTACTAAAGGTAAAAATAGCCTTTGAAGGATCATAATATTTTCCTATTGATTTAAATGGGTCTCTTCTTTTCTTTAAAATTTATTTTTCCTCCATGTAGCTCTGTCTGTCCTGGAAGTTGCTCTTTAGACCAGGCTCTGCCTCCCAAGTGCTAGGATTAAAGGCATGTGCCACCACCGCCAGTTGAAAAATTAGTAATTTAAAAAACCTTTATGCTTATGGATGTTTGGCCTGCATGTGTGTCCGTACACTACTTCAGTGACTTGCACTGTACAAAAGATTTCAGATCCCTGAAACTCAAGTTAGACATTTCGGAGCTGCTATGTGGGTGCTAGGAATTGAACCTGGATCCTTTGGAGAAAGATCAGCAAGCATTCTTAACCACTGAGCCATCTCGCCAGTTACAAGTTCTGCTTTTAATGAGTTCATTTGGATTGGAATAGGATGTTTTTATCTCTTCCCTCTCATTTTCTTTTTCTTAGAAGCAGCTGAATGTGTTTTTTGTGTGTTTTTTGTTTTGTTTTGTTTTTTTGAGACAGGGTTTCTCTGTTTAACAGCCTTGGCTGTCCTGGATTAAAGGCATGCTCTACCACAGCCCAGCATTTTTCTGACTCTTATTGTTACTCAAACATTGGGAAATAATGCTTTCCTGTCTTTTACATTTTTTAAAAAATTTATTTCTGTGTGTATGTTTGTATGCCATATGTATGTGAGTACCTGAGGAGGCCAGAAGAGGGTGACAGACCCCTAGAAGAAGTGATTGAAAGGGGCTTATGTGGGTGTGAACCCAGATCCTTTGGAAGGGTTGCAAGTGCTCTTAACCACTGAGCCACTTCTCTAGCCTCACATTACTCTTGGATTTGTATAGCCCTCCTGCAGGATTGAGATGCCCTATAGGAAGTGCTTGGTGTCAAATGTGGTTAAAAATTAAGTAACTGGGATTCTAGGAAAGCTAATCGTGGTACACTGCCTTAAGATTTGCTATTGGGCTGGACAGTTGTGCCACAGCCTTTAACTCCAGCACTTGGGAGGCAGAGGCAGGTGGATCTCTGAGTTCAAGGACAGCAGGACAGCCTGGTCTACAGAGAATTCCTGGACAGCCAGGGCTACACATAGAAACCCTGTCTCCAAAAACCACAAAAAGAAAAGAGGTGGGGCACGGTACAGGTTTTGCTACCAAATGAGTTCTGGGGAAAAAAAATCTTGCCTTTTAGAACTTATTTGAATGGATTTGTAAAATGACTTGATTTTGTATCAGATCCATTTGGGGTATTTTATTCTGAGTTCACTCATGTGTGCTGAGATGTGTAACATTTAAAAAACTTTTAACTTTTTTGATCTTTCTTTTAGGTAGATGAAGTTCCTGATGGAGCAGTGAAACCACCCACAAACAAACTACCCATTTTCTTTTTTGGAACCCATGAGACGTAAGTCCTGTTAGCACTTTCAGCTCAAATGACAGTTCATTCTGCATGAGGTTAGGCATAGAACGAAAAGCAAGTGGAGATTTCAAATTTCAAGGGGAAGTGACAATGAAGTAGAAAACTTGACTATGTTTTTAAACACAGGGTCTCATTATGTAGCCCTGGCTGGCCTCTTTTGTTCTGTGTAGACCAGGCAAGCCTGAACTCACAGAGATCAGCTGGTGTTTGCCTCCCATGTTTGAGGATAAAATGCCACCGTATCTGGGCTGAGATAGTAAACTTAAAAGTGATCTTGAAATTTTATAATAAGCCTTTAAGTCCCCTTTAAAAATTTTTAAATTTATTTTTCAATTCAACGCTGGGGCCATTTGTTGTTGTTTGTTTTTGAGACAGGATATTAATGTGTATTCCTGGCTTAGAACTCACTGTGTAGACTTGGTTGGTATTGAACTCAAAGAGATCCATCTGCTTCTGCCTCTGAAGTGCTGGGATATAAATGTGCCTTAAGGCCTGACTGGGCACTCTTGTTTTAAGGTGGAGATTAAAGACAGTACATTAAAGACATTAAGAGAGAAATTAAAGGGAAAGTTGGACACAGGGAATGAGGGGTGGAAGTGATCAAAATGTGCATGCTATGTACATGCGTTAAAAAAAGTGAAAAAAATAATAGATGCTATGTGATCAAAAAGTTAGTAATATCCTCTTAGTAATATCCACTTTTTCAAGAATGATGGATGGATGCAAGTAGTAAGGCTTTAAGAATTCTTTGTTAGTAAAATAAGGACTACCTGGCACTGTGTTAGGTCTTACTAGCCACATGAATGGTGTGAAGAAGAGAAGCAGGACACTAGATAGTGTCCTGTGTGTTTCTGTGATCACCGGAGGCAGTCTGTCTGACCTGCCCCAGGTGGGTGTATGGCTAGAGAACTGATCGGGTAAAGGAAGTTAGTATTCTATACAGCAGAATGTTGAACTGTTTTCTTTCTTGTAACCACATGAAACTGATTGAAGGCTATTGTAGACCAGGCTTGCCTTGAACTCACAGAGATCTGCCTGCCTCTGCTCCTGAGTGCTGGGATTAAAGGTGTGCGCCACCTCCACCTGGGAAGTTAATAATATTTTTATTTCAAAATAGATTTATAATATTTTAATCTACAGTGGATATACATACCATTTACCTTTGGAAAGACAGTGCTGCTATGTCCATATTGTTGTGGTTATTTAACGTTTTTTAAAAACAATTCTTTAAAATAAATTAATGATGAACTAGGTGTATGATGGTCTTTTGTGTTCCCAAAATTTGGGAGGGTAATTATTTATTTGAATTTTTTTTTTTTTTGGTTTTTCGAGACAGGGTTTCTCTGTGTAGCTTTGCGCCTTTCCTGGAGCTCACTTGGTAGCCCAGGCTGGCCTCGAACTCACAAAGATCCGCCTGACTCTGCCTCCCGAGTGCTGGGATTAAAGGCGTGCGCCACCAACGCCCGACTTATTTATTTGAATTTTTAAATTTGGATTTTTCTAAGATGGAAGTCTATTGTAATAACCAGGAGTTTAGAGAGATGGGGAAGGAAGAATATAGATAAAGAAGTAGTAATTCAAGAGAAGTGTACTAACTCATAACTGATTTATTTTGAAATTTATTTATAGCTCTGATTGGCCTGGAACTTGCTGTGTAAACCACGCAGGTCTTCAATTCACAGATTGACCTGCCCCTGTCTTTGGATTGCTAGGATTAAAATTGTGCACCACCATTCCTGGCCTTAAAGATTTGCTTGTGTGCATTTAGAGTAGAATTCAGTGGTTACTGTATTATTTTCCCAGTGTACAAACATCTGATTCTCCTTAAGCCTTTTGTGTCATTTATATATTTGCGGAAGTCAAGTTTTGAATACTAGACCCTGACCTCTTAGGTATCTTAGACCTAGCTTAGTCAAAACTGATTTTTAGTAAGTGGTTCTGATATGGACCAGTTAAAAAAACTTTTGCATTACCAGACTCAAAAGTCTAGGTCAGTGCTTCTCAGCTTTTGTAAAGTGACTCTTTAATACAGTTCCTTATGTTGTGGTGACCCCGGCCATAAAATTATTTTGTTGCTACTGTAATTATAAAATGGTTGCTACTGTAAAATTATAACTAGTTTTGCTACTTTTGTGAATCATAATGTAAATATCTGATATGCAGGATATCTGATGCAACCCACAGGTTAAGAAACACTGGTCTATATGTTAACCTTGATTTCATAGTAGATAATCTCTCCCATTTCCCACAAACTCCTGATTGGCATCAAGTTCGAGCCCAAGTTCATGCTGTAATCCTTCCTATAAGTGTTTTACGTTGGTGTACTCCAGATACATAATCAGAGTTATCTTTGTATTTCAGTCAGACCATGCCATTTCCTGGTCCAAAAATCTTCACTGACTCCCTATTAATATCACCAATAACTTAAATGACAAGCTAGCAATGAGGCCCTGTATGAACTAACCTGTGTTTACTCACTCAACTTTGTTTTCTCTCTCACAGCTAAAACAAAACAAAAAGCAAAGAGACCATAATGAAACAAAAAGGCCATAAAAAAACATGAGAGTCCGTGTTTCTCTTTTTTTAAAATTTATTTATTATGTATACAGTGTTGTGCCAGAAGAGGGCACCAGATCTCATTATAGATAGTTTATGAGCCACCATGTGGTTGCTAGATACTGAACTCAGGACCTCTGGAAGAGCAGCGAGTGTTTAACCTCTGAGCCATCTCTCCAGCCTGAGGGAGTCGGTGTTTCTAACCACAAGTTTTGATTGTATGTTAGTGCATGGTTTATGTGTGTGTGTGTGGGGGGGGGGGCACAAAGAGGGTAACTTTGTGGGGTCGGTTTTTCTGTTTCTACCTTTATGTGGGATCTGGGGACCTAAATTCATGTTCTCAGGCTTGTGTAGCAAGACTTCAATCACTGAGCCAACTCCCCAGCCAGCCCACAGTGGTTTTTTTTTTTTCACTGCCTTGTTTCACCTTGCCTGAGAGTGTTCTGCTTTTTTTCTGGAAAGGTTATGCTATCAGATATTGAAGTCAGTCAGATCTTAGCTCAGTTCATCCTGTTTATATTTATATTCTCTATTGAAATGATGCGTGAATTTTGTTTCCCTTCCTTTGACTACAATTAGAGAGCCCAAACGGCCCTATCTTGTCATCACGTAAGGGGCTGACATGTCCTAGCTGTTAAATATTTGATAATGGAAAGCTCTTGTGCTAAAGTCCTCTGTTTATGAATTTTCTGCTAACATACTGGACAATACTAAATACAGCTAGATTAGAAATCTGTCATTTACTTGTTACATGACCTTGGGCAGGCCTTTTCCTAATTTGCAGATTAAGAATGATAATAGAATCTACCTTGGAAGTTTGGGGTACATACAGGGTGTTAACATAAAAGGCTTGGACATGTAATATGTTTGGCATATGCTAACCATTAAGTATTTAAAAATGTATCGCTTTGGGCTGGGGAGATGGCTCTGTCAGTAAAGTGTGGACTAATCATGAGGACCTGAGCTCAGTTCCCAATACCCATGTGAAAACCTGAGTGCAGTGGTGTGCTTCTGTAACTAGCACTGGTTCAGAGACAGTTGGTCAGCTCTAGCCCAATCTGAGCACATTACAAGGTAGAGGACAGCTGAGAAGACAGCCTGGCATCCTCATTGCCACCTGCACACACACCTGAGCAGAGGCATACTCAAACACACACATATAACACATATTGTAAAGCTTTGACAGGTTCTTGATGATCTTTTCTTAGATTTATTTAAATTAATAGTAACTCATGTTTTGTATTTTATATATATATAAGATATATATGCATATATAATTATATTAGATGTATATGTATATAATGTATATTTATATAAATTTAAAATTGATAGTAACACATTGTTTTCTTTTTTTCCTTTGGTTTTTTTGAGACAAAAAGTTTCTCTTTGTAACAGCCCTGGCTGTCCTAGAACTCGCTTTGTAGACCAGGTTGGCCTTGCACTCACAGAGATCCGCCTGCCTCTGCCTCCAGAGTACTGGATTAAATGTGTGCGCCATCACCACTTGGCACTACATATTTTTTTTTGAAGCTGCTACTTACAGTGTTTCTCTGAGTTTTTTTTTTTTTTTTTTTTAAGCTGGCTATCTGAAGCAGTACTCTTAGCTGAATTTCTCTGAAATCTGAAATTGTAATAGTTATTTTGCTGCTCTTAGTGCTTTTAATATAAAAGTTCAATGTTTAGCTGTAGGAATCTTAAAAATATATGCTATATAAATTGTTTTAAAACCTGCCTAATTCAGTTTCAAGATTGAAGGTACATGGGGAGTTAATGGTGGTCACGCGGAAGAAATGAAGGAAGGAGTCAGAGAATTGAGGTTTTTATTTCCTTCTACAATAGTAATTCCATCTCTTAACTCCTACCACCGTAGCTACATGTGGCAATGTTAGGTGTGTATTATGACTCCCACCACACCATAAGATGGCCTATGTGATTAATCTGAATATAGCAGCAGGGTCATGGCATTTAGTGCTGCTATACTTGTGTATTGGATTGTCTAATGAATCATTTCTTCCTATAAAATTAAATGCTATTATATAGTATAAAATATTTAAAGTTTTTTAAAAAGTTGATATTGTGGGTTATGGATGTTTCATCTGCATGCCTGTCTCTGCACCACATGTGTGCTTGCTGCCTGTAGCAACCAGAAAGGGCATTGGATCTCTTGGGACTGGAGTTGTGAGCCACTGTGGGTGCTGAGAATCAAAACCTGTTTGGAGCCAGTCCTCTAAACTGCTGAGCCATCTCCCTAACCTCTTCTATGTACTTTTTGAAACAGAGTCTCTTGTATTCCAGGCTGACCTTGAACTTGCTGTGTAGACAAGTAGGACTGAACTTCTGTTCTTCGATCCGGTCCTTCTGTCTCTTCTTCACTTACTCTGGTGTAACAAATTTCAGTTGATGTGGCGCTGGAGATTGAACTCAAGGCTTTATGTATTGGAGGCAAACATTGAGCCCACTGTTCTACATCTGCAGCCTTTGATGTCATACTACAGTTGAATTTTTATTATTTATTTTTTGAGACAGGGTCTTTCTTCAGTGCCCTAACTGTCCGGGACCAGGACAGACCTGGATGGCCTTAAATTCACAGAGATCCTCCTGCTTCTGCCTCCAGTGTGCTGGGATTTATGGTTTCTGTCACCACACCCAGCCTTTGAATGTTTTTTGAACAGTCAGTCAGCTGTCACCACATAAAGTGTCTCTTGGGAATTGGTAATCATATCTACAAACTAATCTGGACCCCATTTTACTGATTCTGTGAGGTTCTGTCCCCAGGGAGGGATTCTTTTTTCTTCTTTTCCTGCATTAATGTTTTCAGGATAATCCTTTAACTCAACTCATTTTAGAATTGGCTAGGTACAAAGATTGTGCACCAATAGGCTTGATTATAGAGCATTTTTTTTAATAATAAAAGTGATATAAATAAACTAATTTTGGTATAACCATTCAGGGAAAAAAGTCTTTGTCAACAAATTTTTTTATTGTAACTATTAAGTATGATGTCTTGGAATGAATGTTTTTAAAGATTTATTTATTTTATGTATATTTGTCTGCATGTACACCTGCACATCAGATCTCATAGATAGTTGTAAGCCTCCAACTTACAACTATCTATGTGGGTGCTGGGAATTGAACTCAGGACCTCTGGAAGAGCAGCCAGTGCTCTTAACTACTTGAGCCATCTCTCCAGTCCTTGGAGTGAATTTTTAAAAATATTGAAAGAAGCCGAAGCCGTGCCGTGGTGGTGGTGCACGCCTTTAATCCCAGCACTCGGGAGGCAGAGCCAGGTAGATCTCTGAGTTTGAGGCCAGCCTGGTCTGCAGAGCGAGTTCCAGGACAGGCTCCCAAACAACACAGAGAAGCCCTGTCTCAGAAAAACCAATACACACACACACACACACACACACACACACACACACACACACACACACACACACGTATATATGTTGAAAGAATAGTATAACTGATAAAATTATGGATCATTTTTTGGTAGGGTATGGTGTTCTCTCAAAACAATAAAAGAATTGAGGCAGTTGTCATGTTAGCCCGGCCTGGTTTTGATCTTGACATACAGGTAACGATGACCTTGACTTTCTGGTCCTCTTGTCTCCCAGCTCCTGAGTGCAGCGTTACAAGTGTGTGCCACTATGCCTGGTGTGTGTTCTGGGGGAAAAATTACAGCAGCTTTATTGAGATGATTCGTTTCTTTCAGTTCACCCACTTAGAACTATCAATTCAGTAGTTTCTGCATTTCCAGAAAGTACTAGAGACATCACATTAGATTTTAGATTATTTATCATTTCAAAAGAAACCTACTACCTGATGATAGGTACCTTCTGTTTCTCCATCTTTGCTGTGGCTGAGGCAACCCTCAAACTACTTTCCTGAGTGTTTCATGTAAATGAAACCATTTAATGAGGTGTTCAGTCACTATTAGTTTTTTATTTAATATAGTGTTTCAAGATTAACACTTTAGCCATACCTCCCTTTCTTATTTACTGCCAACTAATATTTCATTGTCTCGTTTTACCATGTTGTATTTATGACTTAATAGACATCTATGGCTTCCCACTCTTGGCTGTTATGAATAATGTTGATAAGAGCACTTATACATAATTATTTTTTTGATGATGCTGAGATCTGGCCCAGGGCTTTGCATATCCTAGGCAAGCTCTCTACTCCTGAACTCTGTACAGTCATCCATTGTGTATGCTTTGTGTGGACATATGTTTTCACCTCTCTAGAAACTAATTCTTGGTTTGATTGACAGCTTAATGTTTAATCATTTGAGAAAGTGCCAGACTGCTTGCAGAACATTCATGTATAAATATCCCAAATTCTTCATTTTAGTTTTTGCTTTTTTGCAACAGGTCTCATATATGTCATGAAGGCCTCAGACTCCAGAGCTGAGGATAACTTTAAACAGATTCTCCTGCCTCTGCCTTTAGAGTGCTGAATTAACAGGCCTTTGTCATGTACCATACATGGGGTTTTGTGGTGCTGGGAATGAACCTTGGACTTCCTACATTCTAGACAAGCACTGTACCAGCTGAGCTATATCCAGCTGTAAATTGTTGTTTGTATTTCTATTTCTGTGATTGGCTAGTGATGCCGAGCGTCTTTTATGTGTGAATTAAAAAAGATCTTGGGCTGGGCAGTGGTGGTGCATGCTTTTAATCCTAGCACTCTAGAGTCGGGAAGATCTCTTGAGTTTCAGGCTAGCCTGGTCTACAGAGTGAGTTCCAGGACAGCCAGAGCTACAGAGAGATGCCCATGATGGGATACATCTATAATCCGATACTTGGGAGGCAGAGACAGGCAGATCTCTGTGATTTCTAGGGCTGCCTGACAGACACAGAGAGTGCTAGGCCGGCTAGGGCTACTTAATGAGACCCTGTCTCAAAAAATTTTGTGTGGGGCTGGTAGTGCTGGAGGCATGCATCAGTGGTTAAGAGAACGCAACTGCTCTTAGAGATGACCCAAGTTCCCATCACCTATGTTGTGTGGCTCACAACTGCTGCAACTCTACTCCAGGGAATCTGATATCCTCTTCTGACATCTGGGTACTGTACTCATATGCACAGCTACCCCTTCCCCAACATATACATGGAATTAATAAAACAAAAATCTTAAAAAAAACCTTTGTAGAGTTATGAGTTATTTAGGTTTATAAAGGTCTGTGTGGTTGGAGGGATCAAAGGGACGGGTAGAACTTTTAGAAACCAGCAGAATTTAAGTTTAAACACTAACCAAGTAGAAGGAAAAGCTGTAAATTTGTAACTATTTCTGTGAAAGTGGCATGCTGCTCTACAGAGGAGTTCCAGGACAGCCAGGGTAAAAAGAGAAGCCCTGTTTCACCCCCTCCCCCCAAAAAAAAGATTAAATTTAAGTATCACATATTAGGCAATGTCCAAGCACTGACTCAATCCCATATCACTAATCTTCATACTACTTGCTACTGAGGCTTTTTTTTTAAAGACTTTATTTTAAAATAGTGTATATGTGTTTTGCCTGCATGTATGTGCACTACATGTGTGCAGTACCCATGGAAGCCAGAAAAAGGCATCAGATCCCCTGGAACTAGAGTTATAGATTATAAACCCATGTGCCATCCACAATGCCTGGCCTCTGTTTAACTGTTTTTAAGTTTATTTCTATATTTAAAGATACAAAATTTAAAAAATATGCTATATTTCCCAGTTTAAGATTATATCCAGCAATGTCATTCTCTCTTCCCCCCCCTCCACCTCCCCCAGATAGGGTTTCTCTGGGTAACCCTGGCTGTCCTAGTACTCGCTCTGTAGACCAGGCTGGCCTTGAACTCAAAGGTGTACACCACCACCTCCCAGCTACCAAGAATCATTTTCATGAAAATTTTGTGCAATACTCTACCAGGGATAGCTTTATTAGTTCTTTAGTATAGAATTTCAGCAGAGAAGTAATTTGTTAGATATATTAAGCATTTTTGAAGAAATAAACTATTTGCTTTGGGTAAAATACTTGTGTATAACCATCATAGCAGAGCAGTCAGACATACTGTGCCCATCTTTACAGAGTGGATGTACCTTTTTATTTAGATTTATTTTTATTTTCTGGGTATGGGTGTTTGCAAATATAAGGGCATTGGGTCCCCTGGAACTGGAGTTGAAACAGTTGTGAGCTACTGTGTGATTGCTGGGAACTAAACTTGGGTTCTCTGTAAGAGCAGCAAGTGCTCTTAACCACCAAGTCATTATCCCTTCAGCTCCAAATTGACAGACTTTCTAAAGAACATGTAGGGAGATATAAGGGATATCTTGAAGAGTGGGTCTAAGTACATTAAAACAGTTAATGCTCATTATTCATGGATTTTTATTTACTTCGGGGTTTTGAAACAGGGTCTCATTATGTAGCTCTGGCTATAAGATCTTCCTGCCTCTGACTCCCAAGTGCTAGAATTAAAGGCATCTGCCACTACACCTGGTACAGAGTATTATTTTTTAATTGCTCACTCACTTTAAAATTTAGTGTAACCACAGACTACATAGATATGACCAAATGAGCAAAAAAAGTATCTGATACAAACATTCCTAATTAAAATAATGTTCTTATTTCAGCTCATACTACAAAAACATTATAGTCTGTCTGGTTGAATGGAATTTTGTGTGTTCTGGAGTCATTTTGATTTTTAAACTAGTCTTATAGTAGTAAAATGCTGTTTAGTGGTTTCTAAGTGCATGAAGGCTATGCTTTATTTTAGATTAAATCCATGTTAAATAAGCTTTGGCTATGAATTTAATGTTAAAAAATTACCAGTAATCATTAAATAAGCTATCTTTTGGTTTTTCAGGACAGAGTTTCTCTTTGTAACAGTTCTGGCTGTCCTGGAACTCACTCTATAGACCAGGCTGGCTTCAAACTGAAAGAGATTCGCCTGTCTTTGCCTCCTAAGTACTGGGATTAAAGGCATGCACCACCACTGCCCTGGCCTAAATAAGCCATCTTTAAACTGAAACACACATTAATGAAGCGTAGCATGAATCTTAAACAGTCTTATTAATAAAACAAATCTGAGCCGGGTATTGGGGTGAACACTGGATGGTCAGAGAGACAGAACAAACCACAGCTATCTCACCTTGCTGGATCCTCAGCTGGTCTTACTTCCTCAGACTGGAGGCCTCTGAGTCCTCATCCAGAATGGGTCTCAGCTGAACTGCTGCTAGAAGCCTGAAAGCTTAACCAGCCACATGCTTCTCCAGGCCAAAGGCTTAACCAGGCCAAATGCCTCGAGTTTCTGGTCCTCACGCCTTATATACCTTTCTGCTTTCTACCACCACTCCCTGGGATTGAAGGCTTGCTTTCTGGGATTAAAGGCGTGAGTCACCATGCTTGGGTGTATCCTTGAACACATGGATTTCTGCCTCTGGAATGCTAGGATTAAAGGCGTGTGCTACCACTGCCTAACCTCTGTTTAATATTGTGGCTGTCCTGTTCTCTGACCCTAGATAAGTTTATTAGCATACACAATATTTTGGGGAACACAGTACCACCACAGTGAAGGCTAGGTATTTGACTGGATTTTGAAAATATTTTGATTACAGGAATTTAATCATGTGTGTACTCTGAAGAGGTATTAGTTTATATTCACTTACCTTTTCTGTCAAGGATAAGAGTTGACTGACTGTACATGTGAATGAATAAAAAGATGATGTCTGATTCCATCACTGAGGAAAACTATTTTTTATACAGAATTTCATGTAGCCCAGGCTGGCCTCAAACTTGCTTAGTAGCTAAGGATGGCCTTGAACTCTTACTCCTCTTGCTCGCACTTCCCAAGTGCTGGGATCACAGGTATGAACCACCATGCCTGACTAAATAAATGAATTTCATAACACCTTTTTTTTTTTTTTTTTTTTTTTT
>CABHPR010137241.1:0-22961 GCA_902168415.1 Peromyscus melanophrys | reverse complement strand
TGTGTGTGTGTGTGTGTGTGTGTGTGTGTGTGTGTGTGTGTGTGTAATTTAATGAATGGATTATTATATCTTTAATTTGATTTATGATTTAAGATTGTATAAGAAACAGCTATTTGGATAGTAGAACTCTTGATATGTGGGGGATAGTATGGAATTCTCTAAAGAATCAGTTAGCTCTTGGAAAGATGTACAGCTATGTATACTACGATTTAATTTTAAAGATGTGTGTCAGAAATCAATACTATTTATATTGTGTTAGGTCAATGTAAGCCATGTGAAGTAAGGACTATAGGTACCTTGATCCCTCACGTTGCAATATAGAACTAGATGTTTAGTGAGCATAAAGGATTTCTTTACAATGATTTCAAATATCCACCATCACCTGACCCTCACTCCCTAAAGTCCCTTTTGTCCATTCATATCTTCCAAGATCAGTGGCATGTATTTGACTTTAGAAAATTTTTCTGTTCAGGATCCCATGAGACATTTAACTCTAATTTCTTGAAAACCTCATATTTTTCAAAGTCTGGATCATGCACCAGAAGCACCATGATTACCAAAACAGTAGCTAGAAACATTTTTTTCCTTGGGCCCTAAGCAGGCTTATTGAAAAGAAATCCATAAGCAGTCTATATTTTTGCAAATTCTCCAGAAGATTATGTTTTGCAGAGCACTGACCCAGCATGATGACAGTCATGCACTTATACTTCTGAATTACAGGGCCAGGGCAGATGTTTCTCAAGAGGAATGAAGTGAAGGAATGTTTGGAAAATAAGGGTTCCAGGATTTCTCTCTGACATTTCCCTCATTCAGTGGATCTTGAATGAGCCCTGCCATCTGGGCATCAGAGCTGATTCCTTTGGTGATTCTGACCTGGAGTCAAAAAAGAAACAAATGGACTATGCTGTCTCTGAGTTTTTACTTCTACTGGCATTTTGTGCTCTTCTATTTTGGTTTTCTGTCCCCATTAATTTCTGCTAAAAGCAACATCAATTGTCCCACAGTCTTAGTTTGGGCACACATTAAAAACTTCTAAAACAGTAAAATGTGAAAACAAACAGTTCCAGGCCCTCCCAGTTCAAGTAAATCAGGGTCTAGGAGAACAGTTGGGTTATTTGCTTCTTGTAAAAGCTCTCCAAGTGATGTTGGTGTTAGCAAAGAGAATATATTGAGGATGCCAGGCAACATAAAAAAAAACTGTATTATGTAGCTCATGCTGGCAAGGATATGGGGGAAGGGGAACACTTATTGTTGGTGGAACTGCAAACCTGAAAAGCCACTATAGAAATCAGTGTGACAGTTCTTCAAGAAGCTGGGAAAAGATCTGCTTCAAAATTCAGTTATACCACTCTTGAACATATACTTAAAGGAATCTTCACCCTAACACAGGGATACTGGCTCATCCTTGTTCACTGATGCCCTATTCATACTACTGAGAATTTAGAAACAGCTTAGATGTCTATCAACTGATGAATTGATAATGAGAGTATGGTACATTTACACAATAGAATATTATTCAGCTGTTAAAAATGAAATTATGAGATTTGCAGGTAAATGGATGGAGCTAGAGAAACTCATCCTGAGTGAGGTAACACAGACCCAAAATGACAAACAGTGTATGTTAGCATTTAAGTCTTCAATAGGCATGCTACAATCCATATAACCACAGAGATTATGTATCAAATAAAGGACTAGGGGGAGGGGAGGATCCCCCAAAGAAGGTGAAATAGAATACATAGTTATGGAGAGATGGGAGATACTGGAGTGGAAGTATTAGATGGTGAAGGAGATGAATGAAAGGATTAAGAGAGGGGATATGGGGAAGGACAACTAACCACTAAAGACCATTTGAGAAATTATATGGAAACCTAGTACTGTAATAACTTCCTAAAATACATATGTAAGAAATACAGAGTCACCAAAAAGTGGGGGAGACAATTACCTAACTAGATATCTTTTTCAACCAAGTGAAAACTCCGGTGTCAGGAATGGGCTATATCTAATTGAGTCATAGGCCAAAGCATTTCTATGGAAACCTCTAAATATCTCAGGCTACTGTCAAAGCTTTTTGTTGCTCTCAACATACTGATGGTAAGAGTAAGACCCTATTGCTGAGGACAACACTTACATATCATATTGAACACAGAAGTCAAGCTGGTGTCTATTTGAAGCCTTCACCCTTATTGACTAGTGTTTATGGTACTGGGCGTTTTGTTTGCTTGCCTTTTATTTTCTAAAGAGAGAGATGAAGATAGTACATGGGTTAGGATGGGTAATGAAGGATATAGGAGGAGGGGGGAGTTGGGCAAAAGGACACCATGATCAGTAATCACAACGCATGCATGAAATTTTTTCCTTTATAATTAAAAAAAAAAAAACAGAAAGCTATGTGTTTTGTATGAGCCATGGTTAGGCAAGACACTTAAGAAGTATTTGGTCTGATGTCATGGCTCTGTGACCTCCAAATGGCACTGAGTCTATCAGATTTTCTACTGTGGAAATTGCTGAGCATGGAGTTGACTGCCTAAGCTGAAGCTGTGGAAGCAGGCTTTCCTTGGTGTCATTCTCTTGAGATGGGGTCTGTCTATGCATGTCTCCAAAGCTGTTTCAACTTTCTTACTTGAGACTTGGCTGTGATTGTGTAAACCACCCTCAGTTTTCCTTTTGTCTTCATTCTTTTCTTAAGATGATGTTAGCTTTTGTAATTTTCAAACAAAAGAATTTCAGTAAATATGATTTCTCGATGACTGATCAGGTAAACTTGCATTGTTAGGACTTGGTTTCCCTGAGCTTGAAAATGATACTAATGATTCAGAGCCAAAATGTTCAGTCAAAATTTACAAAATGCGACTTTCTTTCAGCGAAAAGGTGCTGAGAAAACTTGAATAAACACAATGAAAAATAGTCATGATGTTTCTTCCATTTCAATTTTCTTTTACTATTTGATAAAAAGCACTTCTGAGAAGGACTGAGTTTCCTGAGAGCAAACATGATATTAATGTGCAGTCTTTCTGTGGTTTTGTGATTCTTGATTAAGAGCCTTGAGCCAGAAGCAATTGAAGTCTTTTGTTTTAGAGCCAGATGCTGCTCCTTGGAAAAGGCCGTGTAATGATAGTTAATGGCACACACAAAATGGGAGATGCCTCATAGATTCAAATGTACAGACTACCTCTTAAAAGGCCCAGTAAAAGAGAAATGATGGGACTAATCTATTTTCTTAAGTATGGGTAATATTATCTGAAATTAGGAATCCTGCTATTCTAGAATGTTTGTTCATCTGTTGAGTATTGTCACTAAAGTCTTGTAGGACATGGAGTTTAATCCCAAGAAAAGGTCAAGACAATTCTCAGTTTCCACATTAAATTGCTTGGAAACACTCTTCAGTAGGAAGTTAGGTTTTAGGAAGCCTGCTGTGAAAGTTAGCAAGTAAAATGTAAAATGTGTGAAGTATTCAGTTTTAGAAGTACCGTTTTGAAAAGATTATGGCATTTTCACTTTACCAAATGAGGTTCTTTTGGTGGACTTAAATATATCTTTTGCATACTCTGGGGCTTAAATAAAAAAAAATCTTTAAAACATAATTCCATTAAAAATTTCTTCACTGCTAAGCATCCAGAAGTTAGGGTCTAGGACATTTGTGGCAGTATGCCTATATGAAAGATCTCTAGGAACAAAGAGACTGCATGTCAGTATAATAGTATTTACAATGATCATGCTATGTGTAAGAGCATCTGCTATGCATCCTTAGCTCATATAAACTCCACAGTTCCTCCCTGACTACCTAGTCCTCAGTGCTGCAGTCTTATCCATCTGTCTTTCTTTTCAAAAACTAACCTCGGCAGGGAGCAGTCTCATCTTCTAAGAGTCTCCGTGGGAAGTATAGGATATTCTCTTTGATTATTGACATATCTTCCATACATTGATGTTGGCAATTCTCTTTTTTTGAAACTATATATATATATATATTTTTTTTGAGCCAAATTTGAAGCAATCTTTAATTTAATACTGACCAAGATGGACTTTGGTCGGGACCACTCCCTGGAGTTCCCAGCTGAGTGGCCTTGAAACATGTTTTACAAGGACTCATAAGAACAAACCCATACTGCCACCATTTTCTTCCCATGATGCCTTGTTATTTTCCAAGAACTACAACTCCCAGCATTCCAGGAAGTTACTTGGTCCTTGGGAGGGTTGGGCTTACAGGTTAATAGGGTCTTACATTCCCCCCCACCCCCACGCCTTGAGTTATATCCTGGGTCAAATCCTTGACTCTATGATGGGTACTTGTTTATATGGGATCTATAACCATCAGCTTAATGGTACCAGAGAGGAATTATTTAATTATTGTATCAATGATGTAAGAGCCAACAGTAAATAGCAGAAGCAGAGGGCTAAAGGTTGTATGATGACTGACATCAGAATTACTGTCTAGGAGGAGCCTGGAAATGGATGGAGCATCAGGAATTTATTTTATCTCAGGTCTCCTTTTCATAATATTTTTTTTGAGTACAGCCAGATTATAATCCTGAATGGTTTGTACAGAAATAACAATTTTCTCTTAAAGCCATATGAAGCCTCTTTGTTCTGCATAAAGCAGGCCACATGTCCTATCATATTGTAGAACTATTTCAGTTCATGAATCTACCAAGCTGACAAATCTGTGCCCACATTCCTGGTGTGTCAATTGGTATTATAAGTAGCCATTTTGTCCCTTATCCAGGCAGTTTCCTTTTGACTTAGCATTTCAGCTTGTTACGGGGCAAGGGATGATGTACTCTCTTTTGTAACTACTTCCAACTGAAACTAGGGCACCATTGTCAGGGCCCAGGAAGGCTGAAGGGCTCGTCAAAGGCTGGGTAATAGGGCATTTATCAGAAGCATCTGATTAGCTGATCCAGGTGAAGAAATGGAACAATTATATCGGCTGCAGCGGTTCACATAAGCTCTCACCAAGTCTAGAGCTCAGCAGTTTGCAGTCCGCAGGTAATCCCTAGATGATGTCTGTCAGCCAAGTGGAAATCTAGACGGTCATCCCAGGATCCTGTGGTCTCCATGGCATTGGGGGCAGAGGTTTCAGGATAACATCAGTCTTTGGCCACCAGGCCAAGAAGATGAGAGATTTTTCGGTACTTTACATCTTCCTTGTCCTGGTGGAGGCTCCAGGCCGTCTCTCTATCTTGAAACTATATATTTTTTATATTGGTGTGTTGCTGGAAAATTTCTCTTGAGCTCCCAAGTCCCGCCAGCTCCCAAGTCCCGCCAGTCCCAGAAACCACTTACAAAATAAACACACAGACGCTTACATTATTTAAACTGCTTGGCCATTAGCTCAGGCCTATCATTGTCTAGCTCTTACTCTTATATTTAGCCCATTTCTATTAATCTCTACTTTGCCACGTGGCTCGTGGCTTACCGGTACTTTATATCTTCCTTGTTCTGGCCGCGGCTCCAGGCAGTCTCCCTCCTTTCCCCTTCCTGTTCCCTCTCCTCCCTTCTCTGTTAGTCCCGCCTATACTTCCTGTCTGGCTACTGGCCAATCAGTGCTTTATTGATACAGAGTGATATCCACAGCATTGGTGCTGTACATTTTCTCAATTACTTTTAACTGCTTTGAATATCTGCCTCATTGCTATATTCAGTTATTTCATCCCTGTCTGCAAATACTAGCATTCCCCAGCATACAATTTGGGGCCACTATTTCAACATGTATTTTTTCTTCCTTTAGGTAACTCTACCAATTACTGGAATACATCATTCCCTTGATTCCTAATAACATATCCAGAATATAGTTGTGGACCATTATCCAAATGGACACAAATATTTCCAACTTAGTATGTCATAAGGTAGTGGTAATGGATGGAGTTAGCATTGGTATCCAAATCCAAAGACACCTACTCCTTAGATATTGCCATTGGCATGCCGTTTTAGATCTTAGTTTTCTACTGTCTAAATTTTTGAAGATAAAGTATTATGATGCATTAGATATTTAGCACATTTTGTGATGCATATTATGTGTTAATTAAAATTTAACTATATCTAACTGCATTTTTCAAGCCTAGAGTTGTTCTATAATATGAATATTAAAATAAATAACTACCATCAAAAATCAGAACACTAATGAATTATCATTGATTGGCTGCTGCTAATTGTATGTTTTAAACTTTCCTCTTATTTCTGTCATGTTCATTTCTTTGTTCATAGTTGTGACCTAATACCTGGCAAAAAGCAACTCAAGGAGTTGTGCCCGCACTGTGAAAACCCAGAGCAAGTGTTGTGCCCGCACTGTGAAAACCCAGAGCAAGACCACCACAAAGCTGATATCCGATGCAAGCACACAGGGGTTTATTGATTACAAACTCGAGCTTGGTCCCTAATTCAGCACTCTCATGCAGTGGGTGGAAGAGAACAGCCCTGAGTCCTCAGGGCAAGGGGTTTTAAAGGGAAAAACTGCAAGCAGGAAGGTACAGGCTTTGGAGTCTCATGATTGAGTGAGGGTATGTAACCTTTTAATTTACTAGTTAGGGTATGGAGGAATTTTCAACAATGGCTATCAGAAAGCCACAAGGACATTTGGAACCTGCAGATGTTGTTTACCAAAGTTCCTCACTGGGCAGCCCAACCTGGTGGGGTCGCCTTGACCAGGGCCCTGGCAGTTTGTGATTTTTTTTCTTGCAACTGTTTGTGGTTTGTACTGGAACCAGGTTCAGACCCTGGTCAAGTCCTGTTTAAAATGGAGTTCTTTCTTAAAATGGAGTCTCTCTTGTTCTCTCAAAGGGAGTAGCAGATTATTGAGTTCAACAGTTCACAGTATGTGGGGAAAAGTTCATTATTGTAGGGAAGGCCTGATGATGGAATTGACTCAGCTTTGACTCTTTATTCCTCAAATCTTGCCAGAACAGTCCAGGATTCTAGCCCATAAGATGTGGCTATTTAGTGTGGGGATGCCTTATCAGACTTCTCTGGGACCACCTTCATAGACATGTCTGTAGTTGTCTCTCCTATGTGACTCTAGATCCAATTCTTTTTCTATGAAAATTAATCACAAGTCTACCACTTGTCAATTTGCACCAAATACCTCACTTTAAATTGTAGTGCTCCTTTCCTTTTCTCTAAAGTCTAATGCTCCTTTCAGATGCAAAATGATTCAGTCTGTCTCTAAACATCCTGTATGTCCTAACTATACCATCCCATATGTCCTAGCTATTTCCAATAATCTTCAACCACCTAAATCCAGGCAGGCTGTCTTCTGAGAGTTAGGCAATCTTTTTTAGCTGTGACCCCCTCTAAAACAGCATGAACAGTAAGAACAAAACAAGTTACATACTTACAATGTACAATGGCAACAGGTAAACATCCAGGTTCCAAAAGGAAGAAATCAAGTCACAGCAAAGAAAGAACAGGCCTAAGCAAAACTGAAATAAAGGAACACAAACACTATCTTACAGCTACTTGTCTGGCATATGGGGATTTTAGTGACATATTTTGGCCTCAACTACCTTTGGTTGCCTTACCCTTCAGTTCAGTCACCTGCATCCTATGTAGCCTATTATAGGCCAGCTGTACTCTGTACCTGAAGTTTCCCTCAGTATACTTTAGAAGCTCCCAGCATTTCTAACAACCTGGGGTGATCACTACAAGTCATGCTTTACTTTCACATCTTCATAGACAGCCTTCGAATGAGTTACACACAGGCAACCACACTCTACTGCCACACATTCCCAGGACTCATTCAGCAGCTTTATGCAGCATTACTGCAAAACTTCAGTACCCCATTTTGCACAACTGAAACACAGGTATTATGTGGAAGACACCACATTTTGCTGTAAGCCCAAAATATAGTCTTGCCCCTCTGACTTCAGCTTGTCTTTGCCCCTGAAGTAAGGGAAACACTCCCTTGGATGACAGTTTTGGAGCAGGGAGTCTCTGAAGTATCATTATCTGTTCAGGCTCTAAAACAGATTTGCCATTTGCCAATCTTGAACCTTTAATAGGTGGAGTGTAACACTTGGGGACCTTTCTGATTGGGTCAGGGCTAAGTGGGATAATCCCTCTTGGAGAGAATGGCAGCTGCCTTGGGCACATACTTTCTCCGCCCTGAACCAAACTTAAACACTTTCTTGTGCTTTTCCTCAACACAGATGTACATTTTCACGTATCTTCTTGCTTTGAATTTTCATTATAAACCCCAATAAACACAGAGGTGATCAATAACAGTGCCACAGGCTAAATATTACGCTCTGAAATTTCCTTTGCCAGACAACTTCTATCATCATTTTCAATTCCACCTTGCTTAAATTACGTGAACATGTGTAAAACACAGTCTGAATTTTGAACAAGGTGTACCACCTGGGACCTTTAGTCCAGTTCCCAGAAGTCCTTGTTCTCATGTGATACCTCAAGAGCATAGTCTACAGCTACATTTCTCTTAGCACGCTGGACTTCTGCACGTTCACCAGAATGGGCCTCTAAGCTCCATTTGATCATCTCTGTAGCTCACTGCTTGAAGCACCTCATCTTACATCTTAGTGGAACAGTAGAGCAATGGATGCTGGTGCTCGATGAGTCTTTCTTTCTTTTTTTTTTGTTCAATCCAAGACATGGATTGACCCATGGAATAACACTGTTTTCCACATTCAAAGCATGGCATCCCTTCTCAGTTAAGCCTCTCAGGAAACGTCTTTATAGATATCCCCTTGCATGTGTCTTCTCAGTGATTTTAAATGCAAGAAAATACCATCAGTTTCTATCGGTTTGTTTTTCAAGGTATTTGCTATTCTAGTCTCCCAAAGAATCGTGTGTGTGTGTGTGTGTGTGTGTGTGTGTGTGTGTGTGTGTGTGTGTGTGAGAGAGAGAGAGAGAGAGAGAGAGAGAGAGAGAGAGAGAGAGCGAGCAACTTACATTGGAAAAAATCCAAGACATATGCTTACGAGAGTTTTATGATATTGATATTGAAAAGCTGTAGAAAAGTAGAAACATTTGAATAAACACAGTTGGACACAATGCACACACTTAGGGAGGCTGGCAGGCTGATGCTAATTGAATAGAACCACAGAGCCACACTGTTGATGTGACTGTTACAATAACCTTTTCTTCCTCCAGGGCTGTTTAATAAAAATGCAGTGTTTTTATGTATATCCTAAATGTTGCTTTACTGAGGAACTTAAAAGCAAGTTAATAACAGCATGCTTAGGGTTCTGGAGGGAGACTGCAGTAATGGCATATTTGAAAAGAAAAATTACATAGTGAACACAGTCACAAATCAGAGGTGATGTTCCAATGTGTGACAATCAAATTCAGGTGACATTCAAGGTCACACTATCTTGCACAGTTTAATGAACACAAGGAAACATTCGAAATAAGTGAGAGCTTCAAGATTTTAACAATTGTGAGCTATTTATGTTTCCTGGACATAGTCACAGATGAGAAATAAGTAGGATTCCTTTAAAAATTAAGAAGGCTTAAAAGTGCATATGAAAAAAGTGATTAAAACAAAAACAGAATGTATTAATTTTAAAACTATTAAATTTATATTTAATTATATCATTCCCTCTTCCTTTGTCCTCCCTCCAAGCTCTCCCATATATCCCTCCTTGTTCTCTTCTAAGTTCAAGGCCTCCTTCTTTCACATATTAACTTTACAGGAAAGATTAGAGATTATACTCATGTTTTACAGTTTATTTAATCTTTTTCTTATATAATAAACAAATTAAATTTAGGGAAGATAATTTTAGATCTATGGCTTGATATCTTTCATTTCTTTGTAGTATTATTAGCATAAAGTATTTTGTATATCTTTCAATACATAATCAATTTTTACTTAGGAATGTAATTATTTACATTAAAATTGAAATATATTGTGAAATTGCCATAAAATTTTTTTATCATAACCCATAGAATATATTCAATTCTTTCATGCAAAATACTTATATTCACGAAGTAATTGAGGATATACAGAGACCCATTTTAAAAATGGTTACCTACATAGGAAAAAACAAAATCAAATACCAAATCATTATGTTGAAGCCAATAATAATTTTCAAAATATTAGATAGTTTTTCTTAATAGAATTAAAAATAGAAGGATTTCCCTCCTTCCATCCCCTCTCTGTCTCTTTCCCTCTCCCTTTCCATCAGTGGGGAGTGTATTTATGTAACTGTTATTGTTTTTATGTTGCTTAAAGTTAAAGTTATCTAACTATTTCTAAAATCTATTTCTATAAAATGGCGTGGTTAATTTTCAATGAGAGAATTCACTGGGATTCAGGTAGGAAACACCAACTCATAGACATTATATTAATTTAAAAGTTTAATTCACAATATAATCATATTTCACACTATTACAAAGAAAGAAAAAATTAGGGCAGGTACTATGAGATTGCAAGTTTTCTAATTCTTATTGAACCAAATGGTGGAAACTTTTTTTATTAAATTTTTTTTTCATTTTATATGGACCAATGGAATCGAATTGAAGACCCTGACATTAATCCGCACACCTATGAACATATAATTTTTGACAAAGAAGCCAAAAGCGTTCAATGGAAAAAAGAAAGCATCTTCAACAAATGGTGCTGGCATAACTGGATATCAATGTGCAGAAGGCTGCAAATAGATCCATATCTATCACCGTGCACAAAACTTAACTCCAAGTGGATCAAAGACCTCAACATAAATCCAGCTACTCTGAACCTGCTAGAAGAGAAAGTAGGAAGTAGTCTTGAACGCATTGGCATAGGAGATCGCTTCCTAGGTATAACACCAGTAGCTCAGACACTGAGACAAACAATCAATCAATGGGACCTCTTGAAACTGAAAAGCTTTTGTAGAGCAAAGGATACGGTCAACAAGGCAAAGCGACAGCCCACAGAATGGGAAAAGATTTTCACCAACCCCACATCTGACAGAGGACTGATATCCAGAATATATAGGGAACTCAAGAAATTAAACACCAAAATTCCCAACAGTCCAATTAAGAAATGGGCTATAGAACTAAACAGAGAATTCTCAGCAGAGGAAACACAAATGGCTGAAAGACATTTAAGGAATTGCTCAACATCCCTAATCATTAGGGAAATGCAAATCAAAACAACTCTGAGATACCACCTTACTCCAGTCAGATTGGCTAAGATCAAAAACACTGAGGACACCTTGTGCTGGAGAGGATGTGGAGCTAGGGGAACTCTCCTCCACTGCTGGTGGGAATGCAAGCTGGTACAGCCACTGTGGAAATCAATATGGCTCATTTTATATTCCAAACCCAGATCCTCCTCCCTCCCCTTCTCCCTTTTCCCTCACCTTCCCCCACCATCCCACTCAGAGTGGGTAAGGCCTCCCTTGGGTAGTCAACAAAGTCTGGCATACCAAGTTGAGGAAGGGCCTAGCTCTCCCAAACCCGCATGAAGGCTGAGCAAGGTATCACACCATAGGGAAGGGGCTCCAACAAGCCAGTTCATGCACTGGGATAAGACCTGGTCCCACTTCCAGGGGCCTCACAACTGTCACCCACATTCAGAAGACCTAGTTTGGTCTCATGCAGGTTCCCCAGCTGTCAGTTCAGAATGAATGGTGGCAATTTTAAGAACGAATACTAATGTTATCAATTCTTAAAAACTAGTAGATTAAGAAAAAAGTGGTCTTTTCACCACTGGTGTAAGTGATAGTTGTATAAAGAGGAAGAAACTACCAAGAGGCAGTGTACCATTGAAAACATAGTGGATTGATTTATTTGAAGTATCTTTGTGAGCAAGAATAATATTTTTTATAAGATCATTATGGAAATATAAAATGTGGTAAGAAAGTTGAAGTTTCTCTTTCTGAACAGAAAGATGACAAGGATGTCTCCCCTTACTCTGACCCTTTAGCCTCTTTTTGGAAGAAGTGGCCAGTGCAATTGGACAAGAAATATATATTACCTACAGGTTGTACTATGTAGTTTTTTAAACCTTCTATTTATTTATTTTATTTGAGGATTTCATGCAGGTGGATATACTCTTTTTTGCATTCTTTCCACACCCTCTAATCCTCCCATGTCTCTGCACCCACTCCTCCCTTACATTTCCTTATATTTTATATATATATATAATATATATACAGATATATATACAGTATATATATATCTACTATATATATATATATATATATATGTATATGTATATACACAGTCACCCAGCCTATTGACTCTAATTATTGTTGCTTTCATTTATGTATGTTTAGGGCTGACCAATTATGATTGTGTTTAATTTCCTGAAAAAAAAAAAAACAAACAGGCAAAAACAAAAGTCTCATTCCCATGGCAGCCATTGCATGTTTAGCAAGGATTGGGGCCTTCAGAAAATTTTCTCCATCCCTGTTAGCATTTCTACTGTTGTAGTTTTGCAGGTTTTGTGTGGGCAGTCATACTGATGAGAGTTCATGGGAGCATGATCCCAGTCTTATTCAGAAGATAAGATCATATAATAGTTTTTCTGGCCTCCAGGTTCTTACAACCTTTCTACCCCCTGTTCTGAGATGTTTATTGAGCCTTACATATTGAGCAGTTGTGTTAGAGATGACCTGCTTGGTGATGAGTAACCCATGGTCACTTATTCTCTGCATTTTGGCTTGTGTTTAATCTTTCTAATAGTCTGTCTACTGCAAAAAGAAGCTTGTATTTTTTGTTTGTTTGTTTGTGGTGAGAGAGCTATTTTGGTCTATAAGTAATTAATTAAAGGGAGATATAAAATCCATTACTTTAGTAATATGGTACATTCTCTTCTAGGGCTTATGACCTCTCAGCTATTGGTTCTGGTCTAGCTTTGTTGTACCAGGTATGAGTTTTCTGAATTGAGCTGTTGTTAGTTCTAAGGAGAATAATAGATTTCAGAGCAATGAGAAAATTCTGGAAGATTATAGAGAAAATCAAGATGAACACTGATTATTATTTTGAATAGCAGAAAGCAGGAAAAGGATATTTATTCAAAATGGATACATAGGGAAGAGTACAAATAGATCCATTAATTTTCAGGCATAATGACAAAGCCACATTTTATGATAGAAGTAACTGATACTTTAGACTCATTGAATTCAAATTTTCTGTACTCCAATATGCTGTCAAGAGAATAAAAAGAGAGAACAGGTGGATATGATAATAATAATAAATGAAAAAAATCTAATAAAGGGCTGTTACCCAAAATATATCCTAAACCCTTAAAATACACAAAATGAAAAGGAAATAATGTAAGATGTAATTAAAATACAAATAGGTTTTTACTATAATATATGCAAATTTTTATTCACAGACAAAAGGTCAACAGTGTATGTCTTGAGGAACCACAAATTATAGCAGCTATAAAAACCTATAACAATTAGAATGACCAAAGTCTATAAAAATGACAATACCAAGTGTTGGTAAGGCTGTGGAGCAACAGGAGCTTTTCTTGTTCATAGTTGTTGCAAAAGAGAAATGACAAAACTTTTTTTGGAAGATAGCTTGGCAGCTTCTTAATAAAACTAAATATACATTTACAATATAACACAGCAATCTTTTTCTTTGGTATTTATGTAAATGAATTGCATAGTATATCCACATAAAATGCAGGCACAGTTGTTTATAATAGTTTTATTCATACTTGTGAAAAACTTGGAAATGATTGAAAGCTTTCAGTTGATTAATGGCTAAAATGTAAATGATGCAGACAATGCAATGTGATTTAAATAAGGTTATTGCACAATAAAAGATGTGGAATAAACAAACATATGTTAGTGATTGAAAAAAAAGGTTGACAATGCTCTAAAGTATAAGAGTCTAACTAGGTAACATATAAAGAAGGAAAAATCTATGGAGGAATTAAAGACTCTTTAGACACCAACATTTAAGAGGACAGAGAGATCAACAGGCAGGGCATAGAGGACTTAAGGCAATTTTGAAATTTCATAGAGAGAATTTATAATGTTGAGGATTTGTTGTGGTTATAGCTTTGTTCTATACATAGAATCACTAACACCAAAATTGAACCTCAATGAAAATGGTAGACTTTGGATGCTTATCTGTCAAGTTGGTGTCAGTGATTACACAGTGCTGTGATATGTGGGATGCTGACAATGCAGGAGGTATTAGTTTTCAGGAATATAATATCCTATATGGTTTAAACCCTTAGGAAGAAAGAGAAATGAACCAATGCATGCAAATGAAAATCAAGTACTGTTGTTCCTATAAATTCATGAGTTATAAGAACAAACATCACTCAGGCTTCCAGGACAGTCAACCAGAAGAGCCAATCATCTCTGCTTGTCCATCACTGTTGCATTATTTAAGTGGACGTCTTTGAAGTTAATGATGATGGCTCAGCCACTGTAATTATTTTAAAAGGAAGGAGGAAACTCTAAGACAGTGTTTCTCAACCTTCCTAATGTGGTGACTCTTTAATACAGCTCCTCATGTTGTGGTGACCCCCAAGCACAAAATTTTTGCTGTTACATCATAACTGTAATTTTGCTACTGTTATGAATCATAATGTATATATCTGATATGTAGGATATCTAATATGTAACCCCTGCAAAAGAGTCATTTGCCCCGAAGGGGTCACAACCTATGGATGGAGAACTACTGCTCATTCAAACAAGAGCGCTTACGCCAGTAATTGTGAATTAGCTAATATAATTTTGAGGCACAAGAAAATACTCAAGGATAGTGATATCAATAATAATTCAGTGAAACTAGGGCTTGTTTTGCATCAGACATTGTGATTTGTATATAAATTAGTTTTTCTATCAACTCCAATATAAGTATTATATTACTTTTACAAAAAAGGAGCCCACAGAAGAGATTTTCTTCGTCAAACATGTATTTTTGTCATGTAGCATAGATGGACTTCAGCCTCAGGTCTCACACACATATACACACACTCACAAAAAACCTTTGTCCATATATTGTGAATTTAATAAATACCCAGTGTTCAAACTATGCTATGGTCTTAAATCTATTTTTTTGGACTCTGTTTATAAAAGCATAAGACCACACTATTGTTCTCCATTGTCTTACTGTATAATCATACCAAGCACACCAGTTCTCAGTAAAATAAATCCTCACTGAACAAGGGAAACACTGTTCTAAATGAAAACTATTTATCAGAAATGTCTTAAGTTGCCTAGGATAAGCAAAAACAGTTACCTGCCATGCACAAACACAGAAATAAGCTTGTTTTAATAAGTTACAGTTGGATGTCAACAAGTGGCACAATGAAAAAGTTATAGAAATTATTTTTTTAGAAAGTATTGTATTTTCCTATTCAGTACTTTGCTATTTTTGATCATACTATAGGCAGTGATGTAATTTCTTTGTCAGAAAGCTTCTTGCAAAACATCCATTCTTCTTAAGACACACACACACACACACACACACACACACACACACACACACACACAATTCTTGATGTGCATTCTAGTTTTCCTTTCATAAATTTTGTAACTTGCATTAAGGTCTTTGTTCCTTGATTTTTTTTTTTTTTTGCAAAACAAGATATAGGTGTATAATTCAATCTTTTTCTACATGTAGAGTTCCACTTGTGCAAAGATAAATGAACACATATTTTATAGGTAGAAACGTAAATTTGCCTAGCCAGTATGGCTATCAGCAAGGAAATTCTTAAAAAAAAAATAAAAGCAGAACTAGAATATGACACAGCTGTACAATCCTTAGGTATATTCCCATTTATCCAAGTTGGTATGCTGGTGGCTAAGCCAGAGGGGTAGCAGGTGGCAATTGACTTCAGGAGTTTGGCCCACCAGAAATCAAAGCACTGATGGGTGAATATCGGATAGGCAAGACACTGAGGGCTTTGGCTCCAGAATATCTCTTGCTACTGCTGAGCCTTTACATGTTTGCCACTGCCATTTCTCTCTGGTGTCTGTCATGGTGTGAATGGGTGTGTGTGTGTGGGGGGGGATACTCACTGCCTTTAATGTAGTGTGAATATTTCATGAAAATATCCCTTTCTATTGGACATTTTTACCTGTGGATTATTATGAAGATGGTTTCCTCTTAAGCTGTACTGTTTAAAGTGTTGCCCACATTCCTGATAAAGCAAGGGCTATAGAGGATAGAAAATAATAACAAGGAAATATCATGAAGCTAGGATTTATGAGTTTCTCTTGATGACTGTATAGAATATGGTTAGGTTAATGATTAAGGAAAACAATCGAGTCCCAGGAATTAGCTCAAGTTCTTTTTGATATTGGGAAATGTGTTCACAGGTTTCGGTGTGAATCATAACTAAAACAAACCTTTAAACAATTGACTTCATGTAACTAGAAAGCAAAGAATTGAATACTTAGGTAAAATAATTGTATAGGAACTCTAAAATATGAAAAGTGAAACTAGTTACCTGCTTTTCTTGCAATTATAAAAACTACTACCTCTGTAAATAGTTATGGCTGAAAGGCTCCTGATCTATGAGAAGCCTAAACAATAAATATTCTTGGGAATAATTTGGTTTTCACTTGTAAACATGAAATGTTTAATCATGTAAGGGACATGGGAAACTTGTTTTTTTTTTAACCTGTATTAATTATAATCATTCACTTAAAAATAGAATGTAAACACATTTTAATTTTTATGTTGTGTGAAAGATTCTGCTGGGGTATATAATCATTAAGAGATAAAATAAAGAAGTTAGAAGAAAAACACCAGGAAAGATGTAGAAAGAATGATGTAGAAGGATGACATCAGGAAGTAGTGAGAAAGAGGTCATTAGGAAATGAGAAGAAAGGAAACAGAACAGAAAAAGAATAGAATAGAACAAGCAACATAAAGAATAATAAAAAGAAGAGAAGCCTTTATTTCTCTGAAAAGAAGTCTGTGTGTTTTGTCTCGCTGACTCTGAATCTCATTCTCAATCTCTGACCTGCAAAAGGCTGGTCCTTCTGCATTGATATAAATTAGAAATAACTATATTCCCATTTTATTGGGAAAATATTCACATTACCAAAACTATAGAAGTTTCCTAAGTGTCCATTTACAGATGAATGATTGAAAAGAAATATAGCATAGATACATAGAATTGTATTAGAGTCACGAAGAGAAGCAAAATTCTTTTTTTAAATTCCATTTGCTGGAAAATGTATAAACTAGAGATCATAATGATAAGCAAGCCATAACATTCTCAGAAAGACAAATATCCTGCATTTTCTTTTATAGGAAGAACATGGGTTTTAAAAGTGGCATTAAAATAGAAGAGAAACTCTTTGGAAAGAGAAAAGAGATCAGTGGGTGGTGGAGATGGGTCAGGAAAATAACCATTGGAGAAATAGATATTACATTGCAAAGAGGTAAAGTGGAACTAGAATGGGAGGGGTAAAAAGGGAAACAGAGCAGGGCTAAGGAGGGAACACGGGGAGGAACAACTAACGCTAAAGACCTTTTGAAAACCCATGTGGAAGTCTACCACTGTATAAGCTTCCTAAGATACATGCACATATGAAGGGAATTTGCATGAACTCACAATAAAATGGAGGAGACGATGACCCAACTAGACACTTTATGCCACTAAGTAAAACTTACAGTGCTAGGAATGTGTTACATCTTGTTGAGGTCTTGGCCAAGGGCTCTGATAGATCCCCAAAGCATCAACAGCTGTTGCCAAGGCTATTGGGTATCCTCCACAGTCTAAAAGTAAGGGCGTACAGCTGAAGACAACACTTACTTATGCCATCAAACATGGAGAAATTGAGTTAGTGCTACACTAGATGCTCTACTCCAATCTACTTCCATTCATGATGCTGGAAGGTACTTTGGATGCTACTGGAGGAGAGAGATAAGCATCGATAACATACAGTTATGAACTCTATGACTTACAGCACCATTCTAACCTCAAGATATACTGGTGTAATAGTTATTCAAATTTTATGGAATTAAGCAATCACTTTTTGGTTTGATTTAAGGTCCACTCTTTCAGATTGAGCCCATATCTGACACTGATAAATTAGCCATGAACCAGAGACTAAGACCAAAATACTACTACTATTATCTTGTTAAAGAAACATAGCAATTAAATGACTTTGTTGGCATATTGGTATACCCATAGATCAGTGTATCACTCAGTGGAGAAAATTCTTACAGTTAGGTGGTAACTAACACAGAAACCCACAACTAAATTATGTGTGGAGAGTGAGGAACTATGGAGTGCTTAGACATAATTGGGTTGTTTTTTAATAAAATCCTTCTGTCCAAGCTAAGGAATCTATGTACAAGAAGAAGTGGAAAGATTCTAAGAGCCAGAAGTGGTGGATGATTACTAGCAAATAGTGTTGTCTAGATACAATAAGTCTGAGACATATATAATCTTACAGAGAGTGCACCAGCATGAAGAATACCTGCACGAGTCAAACTGAACAAAATTTAAGCTCTGAGAAGAGTAAATAGAACCCAAATTCCACTCCTACTCAAGAAGCAATTTCCAGCTGGGAAAGGGAAAAACTATTTTTCTTCAATGAAATGACACTGTTATCATCCCCTCTCTTCAATAATCCCTGTACCCAGGATTAGTTTACCAATACAAAATGGACTCTAGTTTTTGTTTTTGTTTCA
This sequence comes from Peromyscus melanophrys, assembly GCA_902168415.1. NCBI lineage: Eukaryota > Metazoa > Chordata > Mammalia > Rodentia > Cricetidae > Peromyscus > Peromyscus melanophrys. The sequence continues at coordinate 4,403 of CABHPR010137241.1, read as the reverse complement.
TCTTATTGGACATTTTTCTTTTGATTTTCAAGTTTGTTGTGTGATTTTGAGAGAGAGCAAGAAAGAATCTGAAGCTGGGCTCATAGGGAAATGGGGAGGATCTAGATATATTGTACAACAAACTTCTAAATAAAAAGGTAAAAATTTTAGGTTTTTGATTTGTGAATGTCATCTGATTTACCTTAGTTTGTGTTAAATCACTTGAGTTGATGTAAATTTACAAGTGCTTTTACGTTTGTTGGCTGGAAGTGTAGCTCAATGATAAGAAACATGTTGTATCTACAAGGCACTGGATTTGTTCCCAAACACAGAAACAAAGTAAAGCAGAAAAACAGATTAAAATATGACATTAAAATAGAAGGGGGGCTCTTTGGGAAGAGAAAGGGAATCAGTGGAGGAGGTAGAAATAGGGCAAGAGAAGATAACAGGGTAGTAGATATGATAAAGTTCACTATATTAATATATGAAAATACCATAATGAATTCCACAGTTTTATAGGGCTAATATTCACTAATTAAAATATAAGCACCATTTTTATTGCACAAATAGAAAAGAAAAGAACTCTTGCTCAAAGGAGAAATGTTAGTTGAACTTGTAAAGGTAATTTTCTTGCAGTGGTTGATTTAGCACTGTCAGGATAATATGGTTTTTATGGTCACAAGAAAGCCACAATCTAATTTTGCAGAGTTTTTTTTTTTCTTTTCCTCACCACAATTGTGTTATCACTTTTAATCTCAACAATTTTATTTGAATTATCTTAGAAAAATTCTACGGGCTATTCTACAGACAGCTCAACCCATTCACTGGTCTTCTGAATTGTTTTAAATCATTTTATCATTATTCTCAACAGTCAATTAAGGAGTTATTTTTGCAGAGTATTATAGTCTGGAATTGCTGATTATAAATTATTCCATATAGTAAGAACTATTCATTTAACAATAGACATTGCAAACTTAATTAGGATGTCACGGCTGGTTCATTCAGTAAGGGGTGGTTTTCAAATATATAGATCTTTATAAAGATAAGATAGGCCACATATTTCCCTAAAGCCTGCAGCTACTTAATCATTTTCATTTTGAGATCAGAAATATATGTGAAAAAAATGGCACTCAGTATTTCCTCACTTGTCTCTACTGTGAGATTGTAGAGTTGAAATGTACACAGCACATTACATTCCCTGACTCCTTAAAGTTTATGTAGCTCTTATGAATTTTACCAGCATATAAGCCTCATTATTGTTGACTTCACTCCATTTGCTTTATAGGGCAGACCACACTGGAAGCAGGCTAAAAAAAGGAAAGAGAACCAGATGTTGCCTTCTGAGAATGCCATTGCATTTTGGCTCTTTGTCTTTCCCCAGGGGACTCATTCAAATATTGTCTTACTTCTCCCCTTCACCTTTCAGTTAATGTGTGATACACTAGCAACAAAGTCTTTGAACCAATTTGTAAGCCACTGTCCATAATTTTCTCTGAAATTGTTCTTGGAAACTCTTTGTAGCTAGGCTGATTATTGTATAGTTAAACTGAAGGACCATTATTCTAACTTCATCTTCACCATAAAGTCATGTTCAGTATAATGTATTATGCAGTATATTGTGCATGGTTAATGAAACTTAGTTTTAAGAGGATTGCATCTTTAACTCTAGCAAAATAACTGCCTGATGAATAAATGTATTTGTCTGAAGAAATTTCTTTAGAAGACATACTGATTTGAAAAATAACACTTGGCATTTTTCACCTCAACTTGTAGGAGAAGAAATATGACCATTTGAGCAAATGTGAAAAGGAAGTTTGTTCTGTATCCCTAGATAAACATATAGAGATTCAAAACTTTTAAATTAATGTCATGGTATTGTCATATGTAATTCACATAGGGAATTAAGAGGTTAGTTGAAAAACGTCCATACAATCAGAAACATTAAATATGAAAAGCATGTAGCTATAAAAATGCAAAAAAATATAGAGAGGCATATTTTACTTTACTTTCACATAAGTGGACATATGAATAGTAGGTATTTATACCTGTAAAAATGTAAGCATGTAACCATCAGGCTTTATAGTTGACCTCAAATCACCCAATGATGTGCTATTATTTTATACTGTTTCTGGCTTAAACGGAATTATGTCAAAAGCATTTTACTTACATTTTAGAGATGCAATTTTATAATCTTCTTTTCACATTTTGAATGCATATCGACTTTAGGTTCTTTGTAAATTTCAGGACAGACAAGATACTTTTTTTCTTTGCCCAACACTATATAACAACTACTTAGCTCAGAATCTTGACTGAAGGAATAAATGAATTAATAAATATATAAAATTGATTGATTATTGATTACTAGAATTTCCATAACTAGGAACTATGATGATTATTTCGAAGCTCAGTGATAAATTTCATTTTCAGTCAATAAACCCTAAAATTGCCTGTCATTGTCTTAAGACTTAGGAACAGCCTGATCCTCATGAGCTGAACTTCATAATCCTTGTTTACATTGCTGAAATGGAGGTTTTGTGACTTTGGAAAGAGATGCTGACAATACACTTACATTGATGTTCCCCATAATTCTATGTGAGGACTGTTTCAGTGGCCTTTCTGCCTCTGGTAAGATTTGTATTATCCTTTTTTATAAACCTACCATCACCCATACTATCTGTTTTTCAGAATGGTGGTTAATGCTATTCAAATCACATGCATATATATATATATATTCTCCTTGAATTTCCCCTGGTGAATGTAAAATTAAGTGTGTGATGTTTTCAGTACTTTCCATTGTGAGTGAATCAATACTTAATGCTATTCTGTTTCTTTGTATTATCTAATAAGGAGAAATACTTTCCCTATTTTAAAGTGTATACTTTAGTACATTTATATCTGTATTTATGTATTAAACACTTGCAAGTAAAATAAAGATATTGTAAAACATAATAAAACATGTCTTAGGAAGCCTACATGAGATAAATGTATTTTGATTTAGTTAGATATAAAAGCCGCAGACTAAACGATTTAATATCTCTTTCTCTTTCTGGCCAAATTCAATTTCAGATTCAGATTAGCTAACATTTACTTCATGCCTACAGTGTATATCCCTCTTAGGGAAACAATTTTGCATGTATTATTTTATATATAACATAGATTCTTCAATGTAGAATGAGCAAGATGGGCAACAAGAGAAGCTGTAGATTCAAGAACTGGAAATGAGCCCTAGAGACAGGACTTGCAATCAATAGTCTCTCAACCTAGGAAAGGCAAGACAATTGCTTGCTTTTCTTACTTCACATTAAATGTGTAGTAATTATTATATACTCATTGTGGTATCAAGGGGTTCTTAAATTCTATCTGTTGGTAAAATCTGAAAGCTTAACCTCTGATCAGACAAAGGCAAAATCATTGATTTTCATTGCTTCTTTTTAACACAGAACTGAAGATCATAGCCAGAGACATTACAAAGAAAGAGAAATGAAGGTCATCTAAGTCAGAAAAAGGCAATACTGATTTTGTTTTTAAGTGACATAATTCAAATATAAAAATGACAAAATACCATAATACTTCATAGGAACTATAAACAAAAAACATAAAGTTGAATATCGTACAACTGACATATAAGGATCAAGTTGTTCTTTATTAACAAATCTGAACGGGATATAAAAATTACTTAATGTCTTATAGCATACAAATTAAAAAGAATTACTTAGGAATAAATTTAACTAAGAAAAATTATTTTATCGGTATTGACAAAGGAAATTGTATAAAGCATAAACAAAAGAAGATGCATCCCAAATTCCTGAATTTGACAACAATATTGTTATGTTTGAACTATTTATGGATTTGAGATCTTCTGTATCTGAATACCAATGATGATTTTACATTAATACAGAAAGTGAACCTGCAGAAGATCCCACACATTCAAATTAGATTGGAGACTGGACAAAGATAGAGATATATTGAATTAATTAGGTGCAAATCAACCTCTGCACTTAAGGCTCAGAGAACATAACAGAGAGTGTGTGGAACCATTTTAAAAGCCAGAGGATCAGGTAGTTTACTGTGAGACTATGTCTCCGAGCAATGGCCAGATGTTATACCTATAATGTCTCATCAAAATGAGTTCCCAAACATGAGCTGAACAACTATGACACAGATAGACATGCTAAAGTGGATGGAGGAAAAGTCCAAGAAGCCTCAATCATACACAAGAACAACTGGCAACTAAAAAAAATGCTGAGTGTGAAAGCAATAGTCTTCTCAAGGAAGAGCACATCCATTGGTTATCCAATACCAAATGGTCAGCCCTCAAAAGCATACATACAATGAATGTTATACATACAAGCAACAATATTCAGGATATATATGTATATGTATATATATGTGTGTACATAAATATGTATATATATATATATATA
>CABHPR010137240.1:0-12837 GCA_902168415.1 Peromyscus melanophrys | reverse complement strand
ATCTATCTATCTATCTATCTATCTATCTATCTATCTATCTATCTATCATCTATCATTGATATATATATGAAAATTTCAAAGAACAAATTAGAAGGAAATTCTTTTTTAAAGTATGATTTCTATTTCCAAATGCACAAATGAGTAGATACAAGCATATGGAAAGTTTTGCCACATTCCTACTGAAGAGCCATATTGAAATGAGATAATTAAAGTGCTTGTGATTTTTTCCCCCTCATTTCCAACACAGATGAATTTTTCTTCTGGCCAGAGACCAAATACATTGTTCATTGTGAAGCTACACCTTTCTTTTCATCCCAATTTTGACTACTAGCCCATTTATTAGGCAAAAGAACAATTTTGTATATATATATATATATAGTGTGTGTGTGTGTGTGTGTGTGTGTGTGTGTGTGTGTGTGTGTGTGTGTGAATCTCTTAACTGTCATGGTATCTTGTTATATAAGTTGAGTCCAGAAGAAAGGGAAACATTATAGGTTATTTCTTTAATCAACAAGAATGGCTTAATGCTTTTCTCCATGATTCCTGATGTGCCATGCAGCTCTGTCTCCTCATATTTTTTCTCATGGAAAGTTGTGCCAAAATTTTTAATGTAACAGGTGTGAGACTGATTACCTCTAGTCCTGTTTACAGGACTGGCCCTTGTGTGACATCCGGGAATTTTGATTTCCTGTCATTAGCTAGTAAGAACGGCTTACTGCTAATTGTTCTGCCTAACCCTAAGGACAGATTTCTCGGAATCTACAGAGTGCTTGCTTACTTTCTCAGAAGCTAGGATTTTGATGCTTGCCAGGTGCAGGCTGCCTACCCATGGGAAAACCACCCTAGGCCTTGGGTTTCTAATGAGCTTCTCTGATTGGAAACACTCCAGATACCTTGTCACAAACATGTTTCTGGAGAATTGAGAGCATCTGGTTTTACTCTAGGGAGAGGCTTCAAGGAAGCACATGGCAGATCATCCCTGGACTTTACCTGTGTGGCTTTTCATCTTTCTCAGTATCTGTTTGCTGTAATAAGTCATAACGCTGTGCACTACTGTGTGCTGGGTCCCCTGGAGTGCTGGTCAATCAATGAACCCATGGACTCTCGATGACTCCCTAACATAGGGCTTACTTGCAGAGTAAGAATATTTAACATTTTTATGTACTTGTTTTAACTACTTGATGACTGGCATATAGGATATCTTCTCTATACTGTAATGTGGCTTCACAATGTACTTCCCCATGGTTCTGCTATACTTTACTGATTCACACACTGAGAATCTCCTAATGTAATTAGCTTCCAAATGAAGTAGGAAACCCCTAGTGTCTCAATGGGCAGGATCCTAGATTAGGTTCAGGCATCAGAATATTTTTTTGTGGGGATAATTTAAGTGTTGGTGACAACTCAAAGAAAGCTATATCCCCAATTTCCCTAACCATAGTTTCTGTTTGGTGATGTTTAGTAAGTAGTAGATTATGACCTGGAATTCATCTGCTAGATAACAGAACTTGGTGGATCATACCGTCAGATCCATGACTAAGATGAGGGGATTTTCCTATGTCTTAAAAATTGCTTGGGACAAACATACTAATTTTCCTGTTCTCTAAAGAGTCCCTGCTCCCTTTGAGACTTCCTATTGTCAAGAAACAGAGTATTCTTTTTATTTACAAAGTTGAAGATATGGCAAGATATGAGTTTCTGAAGGTATTTGCTACTCTTCATCTTGTAGTGTAGTTGCAGAATAATTAAGCAGAGAGTAAGCTCAATTCCTTGCTGTTAGTATCTTGCTGTTTGACTATATATAAGTTATTAAACCTCTTAAGTCTCAATTTCCTATTGGGAAATTGATTTTTACAAATACTATCTGTTCTCTGTGGCTGTTGATAAGGTGATAATAGGCTTTGAATTTCTAGGCAAACATTAAGTAATTATATATATGTATGATTAAACACACATATGTTTAATTAACATAATTAAATGTATGTATATATATTTAAATATGGAATATAGACCCAAATATGGAGATAGACCCAATCAGTCATAGGTGGAAAAGAACACTCGTTGCATTGTTGATGTAATTACTTACAGGAAATTGTTTGGGAGTGTAGTCCAGTGTGTTTTTTCAGTACTTTATTCACCGGTCAATCTTTCTCGCTACCTTGCAAAGCGATTCCTCAAAAACTACCACAGCAGGGACATTCCATGGAGAGGGCCATCAGGGTTACACCCGTCTGCTGAGCAGACTGGTGCTACACAAACGCCCTTGGACTCAAGCCACGGTGTTCCAGACTTCCGTAGCGGGGGACACAGTTCTCTGTTTCGTGGGAGTGTGCCATGGAAAAAGGATTCAAAAATTGTAACCTGCGCTGACTGACACCTTTCCAAAGGAAGGAAATTGTCCTATGGGCTCAATACCATGTACCCCAGAGAAACTTCTTGTTGAATGCTTACTTTTATTTTTCCTTCAGATATTTCACAGGAGGCTAAGGACCTAGAGATCAAGTTTATGTCTAGCTTTCCCATGACCCCAGTGGAGTCTTGGTGGGTGGTATTGATGGAAGTTTGGGAGTGAGTATGTGAGGAGTAGTGTGTAGGACACTGCTGCTCTATTCCTTTTTTATGGTCATTTGGATAAATTTGGATATTAGAACACAGACAACACATGGTTGGGATTAAGATTTCCTTCTTGACACTTCATTTGTGAAAAGTGGAGAGTACTCAGACTTATGGGGGGACCTGATGTGCAGTCTGACTGTGCAAGCTGGTTATTAATTTGGGGATAATCATTTAATTTGTTTCACTAAAGTAGGATGTTAATAATACCACTCCATATTTTAATTAGACAGAACAGTGGATATGAACATCCTTTGGAAAGTGAGTAAAATATAAAGTACAAGTGTTAGAACAGGGCTGGTTACACCATGCCTATATTCTTCACACTGCTTTTGCTTTATTCTTTTGTTTATTTTGAGGTTCCCTTTCCTCTCTCTGAATTCTCCCGTATACCTCTCCCTGTTCTCCTTTAAATCCATGGTCTCTTTTTTCATCAGCTGTTATTGCATGCCTATATGCATTTGTATAAACATGTATGTTCCTGTCACACACAATAAGACCCTGTTGAGTCCATATAATGTTACTAGTATGTGTGTTTTTAAAGCTGACAATTTGGCACTGGTGTGTCAATCAACTGATGCGCTCTTCCCTGGAGAGGACCACTGCTGTCTCTTCCAGCTTTACTTAATTGCCTATAGTTGTTTGGGTAGGGTTGTTGCTTCATGGACTTTCCCCATGTAGTTTGGCCTGTTTGTTGGTGGTGTCCCTGTTCAGCTCATGTGTAGGCAGTCATGTTGGTGAGACTTTACAGGTGTAGCTTCTGACGTTACCAGGAGACACAATCTCACAGCAAACTCCCTGATCCTCTGGCTCTTATAGCCTTTCCATCCCAGCTTCCACAACGTTCCCCGAGTTTTAGTTGTGGGAATGTTGTCCTTACACACACAGATAAATGAAGTCTTTACCCTCATCAAGTAAACTTTATGAAACAGATGGAGACCACTACAGAAAACCACAATCCCCTGGTATACAGATTTACAGAGCCCAGTCCCAGTGGATACATCTTCACATTGATTTTTCATATGCCATAGTATAATTTAAAAAACCCCACCACTGCTGCTCTTTCTGGGATTACCATTTCATAATTGCTTACTACAGCTAGCACAGTGGAGATCTTGGCAACAAAAGTAGCTACCACAGTTAGTTAATCTTTCATTCTATTGAGCATGATTAATTTAATTCAGTAGTTATATACATCTCGATTGGCTTTGAAAATTATAAATTTATAAACTCAAGTTCCAGTTGCTCTTGGGATACTATCTTACAAGGACTCCAACGTACAGTATGGCTCGTTAAGGAAGGGAATGGCTCAGTTGCCTTTAGCCTACTGGCTATGGGTGAGATAGGACCTCTGTTGGTCTTTTCTGTATCGAACACACAGATTGCAAGCCCAGTGCCACTTTGAGATCTTTGGCAGCAGTTAACTATGCAGCTCACACACGATTGAGCCTGTAGGATAATGAGTATTCAGAGACGGGTAATGCCTGAGGGGCACTCACCAACCTAAGACAGAGCACCTGTGTGGCCTGGGCAGGCATCTCCATGATGGGTAAGGTGACCTGCTGACGTCCCATGCAACCCAAGTCAGAAGCTCATTTTTTAATAAAAGGAGGACCTGTAGGGCCTGGCCCCCGTTTTGGGTAACTGTTGCCTTGCTTGTGGACCTTAACCTTGATATCCTATGCTAATTCCCTGCCAGGTTCCACCCTCCTGAATGCTTAAGAGGAGTTCCTTGTCTGTGTATCCTGCATAATGGGAGTTAACAGCTTAGATGCAAGATTGTAAAACATCAGTAGCGAACTTCTGCCCTCCGGGGTTCTCCCATTGTGCTGTAAGCCTGTATTTAAGACCTCCTCCCCCTTCAATAAATGACATTCAGCATTTAAAATTAAAATATATATATATATATATATATAATTGAATGAATACTGCAAATGTAATCTATGAATACCACAAATGTGATTAATATCATGAGTGTAATTAATGAATATCATGAGTGTAATTTAAAAAATAAAAAAAAGAATTAATAAAAAAAAACTGAATGTAATCTCTAACATCTCTGCTCATCCATCAGTTCAAGGAGTAAAAAGACTTGAATCACTGTAGATGGTACAAAGAAGAGCTAACTTTAGGCCCTTCTATTTCCAACATTTTTTTTGTCTTTCTTTTTTTTTGGATTATTTTGTTTTCCTTTCTTTCTTTCTGTTCATTCTTTCTTTCTGTTCTTTCTTTCTTTCTGTTCTTTCTTTCTTTCTGTTCTTTCTTTCTTTCTTTCTTTCTTTCTTTCTTTCTTTCTTTCTCTTTCTTTCTTGCTTGCTGTCTCTCTCTCCCTCCCTCCCTCCCTCCCTTCTTTCCTTCCTTCCTTCCTTCCTTTCTTTCTTTCTTTCAAGAAAAATTTTTCATTCATTTTACACACTAAACAAAGATCCCCCTCTTCCCTCCTCCCACCCCCCAGCCTTCTCCTCCCAACCCACCCCCCACTCCCACCCACAAGAAGGTAAGGCCTCCCATGGTGAGGCACATCCAGTAGAGGCAATTCTAACCCTTTCTCCTGCCTCAAGGCTGCACGTGGTGTCCCATCATAGACAGTGGTCTCCACAAAGCCTCCTCATGCACTAGACATGGATCCTGATCCTACAGCCAGGGGGCCTCCCAAGAAGATCAAGCTATACAACTGTCTCACCATGCAAAGGGCCTAGTCCAGTCCCATGTGGGCTCCACAGCCTTTGATCCAACTTTATGAGTTCCCGCTAGTTTGGTGTGGTCTTCCCAGCATGTTTCCCCATCATGATCCTGATACAATTGCGCATAGAATCCCTCTTCTCTCTCTTTGACTGGACTCTTGGAGCTCTGTCTAGTGATTGGTTGTGGATCTCTGCATCTGCTTCCATCAGTCATTGGAGAAAAGATCTGTGATGACAGTTAGGGTATTCCCTGGTCTGATCTCTGGGGCAAGCCAGTTCAGTTCAACATTTTTAATATTATGTTTTTATTGATTCTTTGGGAATTTCACATCCTATTTTCCAACTTTTAAACAAGCATATTCGTAAAAAAAAAAAAACTTGAAGTACAATACAACTTTGTGGTGATATTGTGTTCCCCAAAATATTGTACACCAAAATAAACTTATCTGGTGTTAGAGAACAGAACAGCCACTAGATATAGAGGCCAGAAAATGGTTGCACACACGCCTTTAATCCTAGCATTCCAGAGGCAGAGATCCGTCTGGATCTCTGTGAGTTCAAAGCCACACTGGAAACAGCCAGGTGTGGTAACAACAGCCTTTAATCCCAGGAAGTGATGGCAGAAAGCAGAAAGTTATATAAGGCATGAGGACCAGGAACTAGGCGGTTAAGCTTTTAGGCTTTTGAGCAGCACAGTTCAGCTGAGAGGCATCCAGTCTGAGGAAACAGGATCAGCTGAGGAATTGGCAAGGTGAGGTGGCTGTGGCTTGTTCTGCTTCTCTGATCTTCCAGTGTTCACCCCAATACCTGGCATCAGGTTTGTTTTTATTAATAAGACCTTTTAAGAATCGTGCTATGCAACTTGCTTACTCAAAAACCCTTTCCATTTTACTATGCAATGAATAGAAAGGAAACCACAAGTCCTTGTCATCGTATAGATGCTTCCTATCACAAGCCCAGATTTTTAAAAAAGCAGTCTTATCTCTTCTTGTTTATTTTTAATCACTTATTTTATGTTTTAATCATGTACATGTATGTGTGTCTATGTGAATGGATGCTATATATATATGTAGGCACCCAGACAGGACAGAGGGGTTGAATCCCCTGGAATTACAGGAGGATATGAGCCACTTGACACAGGTGCTGGGAATTGAACTCAGGTCCTCAAGAGCAATATTCATTCTCAACCACTGAGCTAACTTTCCAGCCTGTTCCCACCCCGCCATTCTCTCTCAAGGTTCCATTTTGTTGTTCACATGCAGATAATTTTACCTTTTATAACTTTTTCCTCAAATGCCATTTTATGCTGCCTCTGAAGATCTCATTCTTTAAGATTTACACTGAGTTCTAATGTTTTCCAATTTTTCATCTCATGTCCTCATCTTGAGTTTCTTTCTTTCACATAGCATGTTTGCCTGGCTTAACGTGTTTTCTTATGTTCAACCGGCAGTCTTGTTTGTATGTATGTTCACCACAGTGTCTAATAGTGCATCTTGATCCTGTACTCATTTCCTAAATGTTTATTGGTTTGAAAAAAACTACAATAAAATAAATGACCCAATGATGCCTCTCCCTCAGTGGTTTTGCCCCAAAGCACAAAACTGTTCCCTTAGGATAGCATAATGTGGAGAGATGAAAGCCATAGACATTAGCCTGATAGTTTTTAAACCTTTAAAAGCCAAGAAAATCTAATAATGAATGCATCAAAAATTTGTTTTTCTGTTTCATTATTTCTCTGATCTTTGTAGTACTGATTAACTTGTAATCACCATGCTAATGAGGTCTCTTGTGGGCTACTTCACATCTTTAATCTATGCCCATAAGGTGAACTGCAAATACACTCCTTAATCACAATTAGAATATAAATGAAATACTTTAAATGCAGCAACCTGTTATTGCCCTCATTTCTACAAAATATACTTAAAAACCATCAAAATGAGAAAAGGACAGTAATATATTTCTGTGTAAAGTACACTATTTTATTTAATATGCTCGTTTGGCATGTGTAAGGAGGGACATCTATATGACTCTGTTATCTCTCTTTACAAATACAATTTGAGATATAGAGTTAATAAGAAAAACTATTATATATTCGTACATAATGATACCCATGAAAGAATAGTAAATCAGAACACCCCAAACTTTAGCAATTGGTTAAATATGCAAAATCAAAAAAAATAAAAGCAACCACACACATTTCTTATAATGTTAAAAGCCAGTTATTACCCAAGCATGAAATACACTGTTCACACCTGTTATGAGAATCGATAACCTGCCATGGTAATACTCCTGCTTTGTTTTTTTTACAAGACACGCCAAAGAGAAGCCTTCCTTTCAATACCTGTGCTTCTGAAAGAGGTGATGCATGTGCTACCAACTTAATAAAACACGCATTCAGTATTTTTATAACAAATTATAAAATAATATGAAAGTTAAAATTAAAGGTAGAAGCAATTTTCTTATTCCAGTTGTAATATACCTATAAATGAATTTCACCAGTATCTTAAGTGTCAAATGTGAAATCTGGCTGGTTGTTTCAAAATGCACCTTACAAAGTCTTTTCCTTCCAAAATACTTACTTACTCTACTCTATCCTGATTTGAGGAATATTCAAACAATAAAACAATTTCTAGAATAGCGAAACAACACTCAGAATTCCCTTACAATATTGTACAGATCCCTCCTCCAGACACACCTTTGTAAATACTTACGGTGTACTATTGAGCTTCGTATAAAGTGAACATCCTTCTATAGTTAAAATTTCCTTATTGTTACAGAAAAGTGTAGCATGAGTCTTAAAAGTTCTTATTAATAAAATCAAACCTCAGCCAGGTATTGGGGTGAACACTGGAAGGTCAGAGAGACAGAATAAGCCACAGTTATCTCACCTCGCTGGATCCTCAGCTGGTCTTGTTTCCTCAGACTGGATGCCCCGAACCCTCATCCAGAATGGGTCTCAGCTGAACTGCTGCTAGAAGCCTGAATGCTTAACCAGGCCAAATGCTTCTCCAGACCAAATGCCTCTCCAGGGCAAATGCCTCTCCAGGGCAAATGCCTCTAGTTTCTGGTCCTCACGCTTTATATACCTTTCTGCTTTCTACCACCACTCCCTGGGATTAAAGGTGTGGCTTTCTGGGATTAAAGGTGTGTATCACCGTGCCTGGCCATTTCCAATGTGGCCTTGAATTTACAGAGATCCAGAGGGATTTCTGTCTCTGGAATGCTAGGATTAAAGGTGTATGCTACCACTGCCTAACCTCATGTTTAACATTGTGGCTGTCCTGTTCTCTGACCCCAGATAAGTTTATTAAGATACACAATATTTTGGGGAACACAATACCACCACAGAAAAGTATTGTCACAGATACCTCCATGTAGTGCTTCTGTAATTATTTTTATTATAATATTAACTTAAAATATGTATATTTTAAGTGAGGGTAATTTATATTTATTATTCTTATATATTATAAACTTGAGTTTTGCTAATTAATTGCCAACAAAATGTCTAGAGTAGGTCAGTATATTAGTGTAAGCCTGTAATGCCAGCCCTCAGGAGGCAGAAACAGGAGAATCCTGAGTTGTAGGTTACCTGGGTGGCTAAGTGAAACCTTTTCTCAAAATTTCAAATTAATCAATCAATTACCCAATCAGGAAACAAACAAACAAACAATAAAATCTTTTCAAGAATAACTAGATCAACTGAGCTACATAATTTGATGGCTTGGTGATATTACTTTGCTCTTTTTATGTTCTTAGTCTTTATTAGTTATATGGTTTGCAAATATTCTCTCTAATTCTTTAGTTGAGCTTTTCAAATACTTAATATTTTTTGTTTTTTGAACTTTTTGATATTTTTAGAAGTCCAGTCTGTAACACGAAACTTAGACAGTCTTATTAATAAAAACAAACCCAGAGCCAGGTATTGGGGTAAACGCTGAAAGATCAAAGCAGAACAAGCCACAGCTACCTCATCTTGCAAATTCCTCAGCTGATCTTGTTTCCTAAATGGATCTCAGCTGAACTGCTGCTAAAACCCTCAAAGCTTAACCAGGCTCTAGTACCTGGTCCTCACACCTTATATACCTTTCTGCTTCCTGCCATTACTTGCTGGGATTAAAGGCGTGTGTCACCATGCCTGGCTGTTTCCAATGTGGCTTTGAACTCACAGAGATCCAGACAGATCTCTGCCTTCAGAATGCTTGGATTAAAGGTGTGAGTGCCACCATTTTCTGGCCTCTGTATCTAGTGGCTGTTCTGTTCTCTGACCCCAGATAAGTTTATTATGGTGCACAATATTTTGGGGAACACAATATCACCACACCATTCATACATTTCGTTGATATTGCTGTGCTCTGCTTCAAGCCTAAGAACTCACTGATAGATCTAAGATTATGACTATTTTAATTTTAGATATAAGATTAAGACAATTTCCATTTGTTTTCCTTGGAAAGTTTTGGAAAGTTTTAACTCATATATTTATAATATTTGTCAATTTTCAATTGCATTTTGGACATAGTATGAAGCAGAAGCTCAGCCTCATTTGTCTGTGGAGTTCAAGTTGTCTTAGAACTGTTTGCTGAAACAAAAGTTTTTCTCCACTGACTGACATTGTCATCCTTGTTGGAATCAATTGGTTTTGTATGCGTGGTTTTATTTCTACATTCTCAATGAAATTTCATGGGCTTGTATATTTGTTGTGATTAATGCTTGATGTTATTTCTTTTGAAACTTGAAGGAGGAACTCTACAACTTTTTCATTATTTACTGCTTTATCTATTTATGGCTACTTTAAATTGTATTATTTCATTCTTCATAAATAAACACTTGAAAGGCAAGGTGACAAGTAAGGGAAGTAAAGATGGGACCGAGCTGAGAAAGGAAAAACAATGTTGAAATCAGATTTATAATTACAAAGTGGATATTGACTGTTTTGGGGGTGGAAAGAATAGATATCACAGTAATAAAATAAGCCATTCTTCAGGATTGATACAAGGATAATCATTAACTCACAACAGCTGTAGTTTTTGCACTGGTTCTATGCAAGATCAGTCCTCTCAACAACATATTGAGAAATCTGAGAAAGCTGGAATCACTGTCTTTAGTTGTGTACCCACTGCTGAGTAGGTACCAAAAGATAAAAAAATTAAAAGAAAGAACACTTGTAGCAATGTGATAACATTCTCTCATAATTGTAATTAGACTGACAACTTTTGAGGTAAATTCCTTGGTTACAACATTCTTTGGTGGAGTTAAATGTCTATGTAGAAAATTATTAAGTGGATCTTTCTTTTGTCCCATACATTTTTAGGAGAAGGTAAAGCAAGTGAAGCAGTCCCATTAAGTCAGACAGTGACTGGTCATGAGGAGTTTTGGAGTAGTTACTTCTCATGTTTTAATTGCAAACCAATGGCTAGCTACCGAGGAAGTGCAAAGATTCAGGGAGTAGGTCGATCAGAGTTAATCCAGTCTTCCACATGGTTGTCTTTAGAAATTACTCCGTGGGAGTAATTTCATCTCAGTAAGATTTTTTTCCCATCTAATTCTAAATTGGGATAAATTTAGTTTATGTTAGTGGCTCTTGCTCAGTTTATACTAATCAGGTGAGTGAATGCTGTAATTTAGAGTAACACTCCTGAGGAGAATTGTCCTATGCACACTGCGGCTGGCTCATTATGACATGCCAACACTGGATAGGCTGCCTCCCCTCTCTATTCATTTCTCCCTTATACTGCTTATGTATCTCTTGGCTTAGTTTTAAAGAATTAATTACAAAGTTTGGAAAAAAATAAGCCCATAAAGATACGTATACTCAAACTTGGAAAAATTAGAAATACATATTAAAAAAGTCTAAATATGATTTTAAAAAATTTAAATATAATTCAATTTCTTAATCTAATTTTTAAATTGTTAATTACACCCATCTCAGCATAGTAAATGACAACTACCAGGTGATAGTAGTTCTCTTCATTCATTTTCTGATTTAATTCCTAAGTCAATCCCCTTCCACTGTTATTAGTATCTACATATTCCACTTAAATTATAGAAAACTGGAATGATACTAAATCTTCGTTCAAATTTTCTACCAAATAGTAAGAATGAGTTTGTATGCAGCCATTGAAATGTTTGACACGGACTTCACAACCTCAGAAACCCATGGACACAAAGGAGAAATGAGCTAGTGGCAGGCTATATTGAAAAATAATGGACAAAAGTGGTGAACAGATGTTTGAAGAGCGTGGAGACACCATCCTGGTGTCTGATCTGTCTCTTCAGAAACTCCCAGGGATGATAAAACCTTCAATGGAACATAGAAAAATACATTTGTGAGTGTATCATTAATAGAGAAATGCTTAATTCTCATCCTCAGGTGCAAACATCAGGTTGTCAAGCAACCTTCCTACATCCATCAGTTACTAATAAGGAGAAAACTAGTTTATTTTTACTTCACTGATATACTATTTCTCCCTAGGAGTGGGTTTTGTGTTACGTGAAAAAGAGTCTGTCTGTTTCTGTCTGCCCTGACACCATTCTCCAGGTCCCATTATTCAGCTGCACTTTTAAGATCATGGGAAGATGCTGAAGCAGTGAAAAGGACTTCTATGCTGTGAGGAATAAATGAGCTGCCTTTATCACCTTCAGCAAGAAACTAAATTAGACTTACACTAATGATGGTTTCTATTCTAGGAAAAATCTCAATGCCTACCTAAGTCTACCGTGTTACTCAGAAAAAGAACAGATTAGAACAATGTAATCAACATATTTGAATGATATAGAGAAGAAATTTTGGAAAGCTGTTTCAAATTCCTTAATTCTTTTAAATTTTAGTCTAACTTCCATTTATTTCTACTGACCAGTTTAATTTTTATTTGTTTTATCAAGAGTACTTTTTAATTTGCTTTCACCCCTTTTCATTGTATGGAATATACGTCACTGTGTAAAAATCTATTACGAATGGAAAAATGAAAGAGATTAATCAAAATAGTAAATCTGTAGACAAAACTAGAACAGTGGTTAGCGGGTTAGCCTGAACCAATTCATTCCATTGCTATTTTTTGTTCTCCAACTGTGCATGTGACATGATGCTGTACAAGGAAATATTCAAAGACAAAGATGGAGTTCTTGTCTCTGAGGCATCAGCAAACATAACTACAGCTACCTCCGTAGAGGGCAGGGTAGAAAAATGGTTAAATGCACAAGGGAATTGAAGAGCATCGGGGGAATGTTTGCCATGTGCTCTTTGTTTCTCAGTATTGTGCTTGGTACAATTAAAGTTTGCAGTTAGTGAAGTGGAGATTATTTCTATCATACTAGCCAGAAAAGTGAGAGAGCATGGAAGTGAGACTGATGTCTAACTATTTTTTCTAGCTGTGATTAGAACTCCAATATTGCATTTTACAAAACATTTGCATTTTATACCATGCTAGTGTTTACACAGTTTCCCTGATCATAACAAACCAGTTGAGGAATTTCTTAAAATACAGACAGACGACCCTAACACTGAGGCTCTGTGTTCGATGCTCCAGGCCAGAGATGGAGAAAC
>CABHPR010137238.1:0-28449 GCA_902168415.1 Peromyscus melanophrys | reverse complement strand
AGCAGAGAAAAACAATGACATCATGAGGTTTGCAGGCAAATGGAGGGATCTAGAAAAAATTCTCCTGAGTGAGGTAACCCAGACTCAGAAAGACAAACATGGTATGTACCCACTCATAGGAGAATACTAGTTGTGGAACAAGGATGACTGGACGGCTACTCACAACACCAGGGAGGCTACCTGGAAAACAGGACCCCAAGAAAGACAGAGGCATACAGACATTAGTTTGTACCAAAAAATGGGTGAAGATCTCACATAAAAGGTTTTGAATTGAGCCATCAAGGTGTATAAGGTGCAACAACCATTTAAAGAATGGCACAATTTTTTGTGTCATTTTGCAAATTGTGGTATGGATCATAGATGAGCATGAAAAGCAAAATTAAAGTGTCTGATTAAAAAACACCCCACAACACAGGCCAGCGGCGGCGGCGCACGCCTTTAATCCCAGCACTTGGGAAGCAGAGGCAGAGGCAGGAGTATCTCTGTGAGTTCAGAGGCAGCCTGGTCTACAGAGTGAGTTCCAGAACAACCAAGGCACAATTACACAGAGAAACCCTGTCTGAGGATTAGGGGGTGGCAGCGAATACAGTAGAAAAATCTTAGTGATCTTAAAGCCAGAAAACACTGCATTAATTAATTATTAAGTGGGGCTATATTAAACCTTGAACATTTAAAAAACAGGAGTGCTAGGCATGATGACAAATGCCAAGACCCTGGGTTAATCTCAGCACCAGGAGGCAGAGGCAGGCAATTTCTGTGAGTTCAAGACCAGCCTGGTCTACATAGAGAGCTCCAGGGCAGCCATGGGTACATAGTAAGACCCTGGCTCAAAATATAAAAAAAAGTTTATTAGGGTGTACAATATTTTGGGGAACACAATACCACATTTCCTCTCTTTTTGTCTAAAATTAAGAAAAGCTTATAACTAATACAAGAAAAACTATCCAATAAGTATATACAATATATAGTCAAGAATTACATTAATGATGTCAAGTCCATTAACATTTGACAGATTCAGATAAAAAACTCCATTATATATATTAACAATGTCCAGTCCAGTAATATTTGATAAACTCAGACAAAAAATATCATTACTTATCCTATTTAAAACAAGTAGTTCCTTTTTAAAAGTATTTTTTCTTTTCATAATAGATTCAGTAATCTACCTTTTGTCATTTTTATATCTTCCCCTTTTTCTTTTTAGTGTAGATTCAGTGATCTACCCATTATTTCTATTATTTCTTTAGTAGAAGCATGACCAAGTGTTAGAGAAAATATTTTAATATATGCATTTGACAAGGGAATTATATCCAGATACAGATCTTGTTAATCATAAGATAGAACATTTACCAAGTGAGTTCCAGGAAAGGCGCAAAGCTACACAGAGAAACCCTGTCTCGAAAAACAAAAAAAAAGAAAAAAAGAAAAAAGAAAAAGAAAAAGAAAAAAAAGGAAGAACTTTTTTTTTTAAATGGGTAAGAAATTTGAACAGATACTTCACTGGAAAATCAAAATGACCAACTGGGGGTTGGAGTGTTGTCTCAGCAGTTAAGAGCATGTGTTACTCTTGCAGAGGACTTAGGTTCAAGTCCCAGTACCCACACAATGGCTCACAACCATCAGTAACTCCATTTCCAGGGGACTCTGACACCTCCTGACCTCTTTGGGCACCAGGCACAAATGTGGTGCATATACATACATGTAGGTAAAATATTTAAAAAAAAAAAAAAAAAAAAAAACCACCTATATTTTAATGAACTGACATATGAAAAGGTGCTTGTTAATTGTTATTCTCTCTAATGATAGGATAATTAAAAACAAACCAACCAGCCATCATGAAGAATCTCTACACACTTCCTATGCATGTATCAGAGATCTTTAATACATTTTAAGTCAATCTTTAAAAGGCTTTAGATTAAACTTTAGTAGTCCATATGTGTTTGTAACTGTCCTGCCTCCAGATAAAATAAATCCTAAGATGTTGTGTAATATTATTTTAACTAGGTAAAGATTTGTGGGGGCTGGAGAGATGGCTCAGGGGTTAAGAGCATCGGCTGCTCTTCCAGAGGTCCTGAGTTCAATTCCCAGCAACCACATGGTGGCTCACCACTATCTGTAATGAGATTTGGTGCCCTCATCTGGCCTGCAGGGATACATGCAGGCAGAACACTGTATATGTAATAAATACATCTTAAAAAAAAAAAGACATGCTACATTTGTTTATGCTACAAAATATTACTTTAACTGTGTAAAGGTGTGCTACATTTGTTTATGCTGCATTTGTTTAACAATGTAAGGATGTGTTTAATTATGTAAAGATGTGTTACATTTATTTCACCTTGCCTGCCTGAGGCACCTGATTGGTCTAATAAAAAGTTGAACGGCCAATAGCAGGCAGGAGAGGGAAAGGCAGAGCTGGCAGGCAGAGAGAATAAACAGGAGGGAAAATCTAGGCTCAAGACAGAAGAAGAAAATGAGGAGAAAGAGAGGGACAGGCTGGGGGCCAGAAGCCAGGCAGCCACCAGACAGACAGACAGACATGAGAAGCAGTGAAAGTAAGATGTACAGAAGGAAAGAAAGATAAAAAAGACCCAAGGCAAAAGGTAGATAAGGAAAACCAGGTTAATTTAAAAGAGCTAGCCAGAAACGAGCCTAAGCAAGGCAGAGCACTCAAAACTACTAGGAAGTCTCCAGGTCATGATTTGGGAGCTGGCTGTTGGCCCAAAAGAAAGCCTGGCACACTAAGATGAAAGAGAAAGAGATGATCTCCCCACACACTTAGATAACTCTAAAGGCTGGACAAGGAGGCGACAGGTAACAGGCACATAAACAACAGCACTGAAGACGAAAAGTGTGTCTTCTTTCAGTCAGCTAATCTCAGTTTCTGTTTTGTTTTCTTTCCTTTTTCTTTTCATTTTTTGAAACAAGGTTTCTCTGCGTAGCCCTGGTTGTCCTGGAACTCACTCTGTAGACCAGGCTGGCCTCGAAATCACAAAGATCTGCCTACTTCTGCCTCCTGAGTGCTGGGATAAAAGGCCTGTGCCACCACTGCCTGGCAGTTTCTTCTTTTTACAGCATACTTTGTGGCATAAAACCTGCTTCATTCCATAGATACATATACTCTGACAACGGAATTATGTTTTAATAACCCATCATCAATTGAAAACATGATCCACTGAAAATGCAGTGTGACTGCATGGCTGACAGGGTGGCATGCTGCCAACGTCTAGTATCAAAAGGTAAGTCTTGAGGGCAGGGCTACAACTCAGGGGTAGAGCACTTTCCCAGGCTGAGTGTGAGAAAAGATCAAAATTCAAAATCTGAAGTATGTTTTCTACTTTGTGTGTGTATGTGTATATACATGCAAACATGAGCACAAGTGCCACAGCACACATGTGCAGATCAGTGGAAAACCTGTGGAAGTCAATTTTTCCCATCAACCATGTGAGTCCTGAGAAGCCACCTTCATCATTAAGCCATGTCACTGACCCAGTGGAATGTTTTTTTTGTTTGTCTGTTTGTTTGAGACAGGATTTCTCTATGTAGCCCTGACTGTACTGGAACTCAGATTCACCTGCCTCTGCCTCCCAAATGCTGGGAATAAAGGTGTGCACCACCACCACCACCAAGCCAGTACAATGCTTTCAATCTAGTTCCTTACTGGTAATCATTTAGACTGCTTCCTCTCTTCTATTTATTAATATAATGGAATACTGCAATGGGCATATCTTTAATTATTTTATGAGAAAATAAATCCTGACACATTGGTCACATTCATTATATATACTGTTGTCTCTCAATTATTACACAAGTGTACCCTCCTCTACCAACCACGTAAGAGTTTCTGTGTACTCATTTTGTTAATCTTTAACGAGCTTATCATCTGAAAATATCTCATGTCAATTTAAATCTGCATTTAATGTGAGGTTTGCTTCTTTATATTTTTTTTTCTATAAACTGCTCATTCACATCTATTGGTCACTTTCCTATTGAATGCTGGCTATAGTATGTGTTTCTTGGGTTGAAGTGCTTACAAATAAAAAATAAAAAAAATTAGCCCTTATGCATTATGTGAAAATTTCTCTTTTTTGTTGTTTTTGTTTGCTGGTTAGTTGGCACTCAGGAGGCAGAGGCGGGGGATCTCTGAGTTCAAGATCAGCCTGGTCTACAGAGAGAGTTCTAGGACAGCCAGGGATACACAGAGAAACCTTATCTCGAAAAACAAAAAAAGAAAAAAGAGACGGTTTCTTTTATTCTAAAGGCATAGAAAATTTTGTTCTTATGATCTCACTTTTTAATCCTTTGGTTCTTTCAGTCACTTAAAATGTGCTATCAGGAACAGAACACTACATTCTTTCTGTAATATCCCAGTAAATTAAGCAATTTCTCCTACTTCATCTTCCTTTCTTTAAAAAAGTTATATACTTACACTCTCTCAAAGTAATTCAACAGAATTATTTTTATTAAAACAAAATGTCTCGTTTTTAAAAATGAGTAAAAGTACAACAAAGGAAAAAGGAGGCTCTGGCAATGTAGGTCAGCAGTAAAATGCCTTGCACAAAAGCAAGCTACCCACAACTGACCATCCGCACTGGGGTGATGGTGGAGGGAAACCTTTGCCCCCAAAACAGTTTTTTTTTCTTTTTCCAAAACAGTTCTTAAACAAACATTATTCTAAACATCTCCCTAGGCATATATATGGTCAAAGTAAAAGGCAGACATTAAAAAGGCACTAAGAAAATAAGACATCACTTTAAAAATAAACTATATTGAGCTTAATTTTACTATATTAAAAAAGGTTAACAACATCATAAGGTTAACAAGGATTTGGCAAGATTTACATCCATTTCCAACTGTAAATAAATAAGACAAAGAAAACTGGATAAATGCAAAGATTTACATCATTAAGAGAAAACAGACAAGTACTTATAGAAATTGATCAATCTCAAACACTTTTTGCAAAAACGAAAATTGTAAAAGAGGCAACAGCATACTAAATGACATTTTTGTCAGAAAAAAGTCTGTCTATCCAAGATTTAGTGTATGACTATAATAATAACTCAAATCATAAAGTAAAATAACCTTAGGATTTTCAGGTTATCTTTTAATTTGTAGTTAAATAAAAGTATATTTTTGCATTTGTTTGAATTTGGTTCAGTGTGCTCCAAAGTCTTTTCAGCCACAAACATGACTCAAACAAGAGATCAAGTCAGTGATCACTTAGCCAATGCTCCCATCCAAAAGCAGCAAGAATGAATGGGTAAGAGGGGAACACATTTCCTACTCACACAGCACTGTGAAAAACAAATAAATCTCCAAACATTTCAGGGTTCTCATAACTGCCTGTCAGTGTGTTTTAACTACTTACATTTTCAGACTAACATCTGTCAAGAAATTTGCTACAAAAACAGTAATTCCTAATAACAGACCTCACTCAAGTTTAGAATATTCATTTCTCCATTAAAAAAATAATCTAGAAACTGATGGACATATCCTAGGGCTCCTCTTAAGTGTCCATCCATGAATGGGTATGAACTTCAAACATAACCAAGCATTTCCCACCGGGAACACCATGTGAGCCTATCCTTTCTCACACATTTTCCAAACTACTCACATCTAACATTTATTTAAAGTTCTCACTCTTCTGTTCACTTGAGACTTCAGCATGTCTAGACAGTTGAAGCAGTGAAGAAACCAGGGCTGTACATAGCATTTCTAGGTACCAGTGTTTCACATATTTATAAAAATATAAATGTTTCTGAAATCCTTTTTCTTCGGTGTTGGTGACTGAACCTAAAGGGCCTCATGCGGGCCAAGCAAGCCCTCTACACTAAGCTGTAACTTTTACTCTCCAGTATAATGTTGATGAAACTCAATACATTTGTGCTGGCTAGTTTTATGTCAACTTCTCACACAAGCTAGACTTATCTGGAAGGAGGGAACCTCAATTAAGAAAATGCCTCCATAAGATCCAGCTATAGGGCATTTTCTTTTTTTTTTTTTTTTTTTTTTTTTTTTGGTTTTTCAAGACAGGGTTTCTCTGTGTAGCTTTGCACCTTTCCTGGAGCTCACTTGGTAGCCCAGGCTGGCCTCGAACTCACAGAGATCCGCCTGGCTCTGCCTCCCGAGTGCTGGAATTAAAGGCGTGCGCCACCATCGCCCGACTGGGCATTTTCTTAATTAGTGATTGATGGCGGAGGGCCCAACCAATTGTGGGTGGTTCTATCCCTGAGCTGGTGGTCCTGGGTTCTATAAGAAAGCAGGCTGAGCAAGCCAAGAGGAACAAGCCAGTAAGCAGCACCCCTCCAAGGCCTTTGCATCAGCTCCTGCCTCCAGGTTCCTGCCCTGTGAGAGTTCTTGCCCTGACTGCCATTGTGATATGGAAGTGTAAGCCAAATAAACTTTCCTCCCTGAGTTGCTTTTTGGTCATGGCGTTTCATCATAGCAATAGTAACCCTAATGAAGACAAAAACAACCTTTTTGTTTTTGTTTTGACCTTTCTTACCGAAATCTATATGGAGATAAACTTTCACCTCATAAAAGGAGTTCATTTTTTAACTTAATGAGTATCAGACATTTTAAAATAGTCTATAAAAGGGAGGCTGGAGCTGGCTCTGTGGTTACGAGTGCTTGTTGTTCTTGCCAAGGATTGGGGTTCAGTTCAGTACCAACACAGTGGCTCACAACGACCCATAAGTCCAGTTCCAGACCTTCTTCTGACCTCAGGCACTGGGCATGTACATGGTACACACATACATGCAAGCAGGGCATTCATACATATAAAATAAACTAAGTAAACTTCAAAATAATTACTTAAAAAATCTATAAAAACTAGTAAGTCTCTGCTTCATAATAACAGGTATTAATCAAACAATAGAAAAAAATAGGTAAACATGAAAGTCAATGCTCTTAAACCTTACCATTTTTTAAAAGACACAAGTCTTTTAACCTAGGACTAAGACAAATAAATATGAACTGAACATATGACAATAATTTATCTAAGAGAGAATAAGAGAGAAGCACATTCCTCTTATTTACTTATACTACTTATCCAGAAGTACTGGAGGCTAGGAAGCCCAGAGTCTAGGCACGTGCCCTGGTAAGGACTTCTGTTTCCACTCTCACGGGCAGAGGGAAGACCTAAACTTAGGCATACACCTTCTTTCATAAAGGCCTTAATTCCACTCATGAGGAACAAGCCCTCATGACCTAATCACATCCCTCCCCCATTCTGGGCCAGCAATTGAACCCAGATCCTCAGGCATGCTAGGCAACTTATTTTGGAGGCAATACATTTATTTGAACCATAACAATAACTACAGACATTTTAAAATTGCATTTGAAATAGACCACAGAATGAACTATCATTATAGCAAACGATATAGCAACTAAAAAAGGGGGTGGTAAAGGAAATTGTCCAAGAAAATGTAATTTTAAAAAAGAACAAAGAAACAAGCATACAAAGAGAAACGTGTGAGGCTTACTAAAGTAAATTATAGATTCCACGTGAAGAAGTCGGACATCCGAAGACAGACTTGCCCAAAACTTTCTAAAGAAGCTGGGTCAGTCATCTCTTTCAGATTTCCTTTTTTCAGCTTTAAAGTATAGGAGAGGGATTATATTGTGCTCATTCACACTGCTCTAAGATGCTAATTACATCACAACATATTAAATAAAAGAAAGTGAAAACCCGACTGCTTCATCACCAATGTGCTCCACAGCTGCTATGGGTACACCACCACTTTCCTGACTTATTACTCATCAAACAGAAGCGGATTCCATTCTCTAGGCACAGTCTAGTACTAACCAGAAGGGACTAAATCCAATTTAGAGACAAGCACTTTTAAATGACTAACGCTGCTTCTCAGGCAGAATCATCATTACAAACGCTGCACCATATCCAACTCTACTAGCGACAATGCAGCACAACTGAAAAAGGACACTACCAGTCACCAAGACAGCCATGGAAACTGGAAGAATTAGGCAGTTTAACCACAGGAAAACGTAAAAACCAGGCTGACTGGAAGGAGAGTTTTAATGCAATCCTTCAAGCCAATCTACAGAGAATTCTATTAGTAAGGCTCAGAGACACAGTTACATTCTTTCTCTAGGCAAGAACACCAAAGCAAAATCATCTTTTCAAACTACAATGGCCACGTTAATAATCATACAAATGGAGCTTTTTGAGATCTACTATGTAAAACACTTTCTAATATCCTAAAACAAGTATTTCAGACCTCAAACAAGTTACAAACTTTAAGACAGAATCAAAAGAGATTCTCTACTTTTAAAGAATATTTTAACTCTATTCTGTATCTCATTATTAAGTATTTCCACAAAATATCCACCTTTAAAAAAATGAACAAGTTAATAAATTGATCACTGAAAACATGACGTTGCGAAAACTGTCTCTTACCTCTGTAGGAGGGCTAAGGCTGCTGGGCAATGTTTCTGAAGTCACAGTAGTGCTTGGAAGGCTGGCACTCTCCCAAGTATTCACAGGCTGAACTGGTTCAGACTGCTTTGAATGATCTACACATTTTGGATTATCAAGTAAGGTCACTTCATAAAATTCTTGAATATCTAGAGATGAAGAAAACAAAAATTTCAAAAGCATTTATATCTCCTAAACTATGCAATGCCAAAACAACATAATTCAAAGGCAACTTCTTACTCTTAATTAGAAAAATAAGTTTACCACACACTTTTGTTGTTGTTGTTTTGTTTTGTTTTGTTTTTCGAGACAGGGTTTCTCTGTGTAGCCCTGGCTGTCCTGGAACTCACTCTGTAGCCCATGCTGGCTTTGAACTCAGAGATTTGTCTGCCTCTGCCTCCCAAGTGCTGGATTAAAGGCATGCGCCACCGCCTCTCTCAGCTCAACTGCATACCAGTAGGTGTATGTCACAATTACATCGAACCCTGCAGGGCACCGTGTGAAATCCTAAGTATTTTACACTTCAAAAGTCAGCATTCTGGAGAGATAGTTCACAGTTAAAGAGTGCCCAGTGCTCTTGCAGAGAACCTCAGCTGGGTTCCCAGCATCCATGTCAGGGAGGTCACTATTGCCTAAAACTCCAGCTCCAAGGTATCCAATGCCCTATTGTAGCCTCTGAAGGCTCCTGCATGTTCATGTACACATCACTACACACAACACACACAATCACACAATTAAATTAAAACACATCTAAAAAGTTAAGGCCTCATGGATGGGAGAAGGAGCTCACAAGGCCACCTTAGCTGAAAAGCTACAGGCAGCTGACAAATGCTGGAAGGGGGAGAGGCAATTTTCTTTGAGGGTATGATAACTGTTAGGTTACCCATGTTCCTCCAGTAGATGGCCCATACCCATGCACATAAAAGCAGCACTAATTAGACCCATTAGTCATTTAAAAAAAACTGTATTGGACATGAAGGTAGGAAGTAGATATGGGGGCAGAGTCCAGGGGAATTGAAGGGGAATCTAAAGGACAGATATGATCAAAATACATTGTATACATACATGTATAAAATTTTCAAACAAAATGTATTTTTTAAAAAATGCAGGGTTAAAAATCCTAAATCTTTTACCAATTTGCTACATGAACAAGATTACTAATTCTCTGATTTGTCTCACTGTAAACTATGTAAGAACTGTGCTAGTTATAAAGTGCTTAGGTTGTTAATACATAATGTACTCTTACTAAACAGTGGTTAATATCAATATTACAAATTGTTCAGGTGAATCATTACTAATATTTTACATCTTTATCATCACTATTCAGACCAGGAATGTAAATCCTCAAGTGGTTTTAACTGTCCTAACCAAAGTGAATATATTTTGTAAAAGTTAAGAAAAACCAAAGAACTAGGACATCTCCAACTCCTCTGGTCTGCATATCCAAGAGGAAGTGAGAAACAATCACTTAAAGGTATGACAAAACCCTGAAAGAAACAAAATAGAATAGCACAGCATAATATAAAAGATAAAACTGCTTTGCTCCAGTTAGAATTATGCAAACTTACTTAATATTAGCTCTGGCTACTCACACTGCTTAGTAACACTGAGTGACAATTACCTAATGTTTAGATTTCGCACTGTAAGTTCTTTATTCATTTACTGGTATAATTTAGAATTCTTTAGAGAGGGAATTATTTAATAGCCAATATGGGCATTACCCCATATAAACAACGAACAACAACTATTAAAACATTTAGTGTAACTTTCACTTCTTGTTTCTTCCTATTTTTAAAGTGTCATCATGCCCTTTAAAGACTCTCACTGGGCAATGAGACAGACAGCTCGGCAGGTAAAGATGCTTGTCACCAAGCCTGATGACCTCAGTTCAATTGCCAGGACCTCCATACGGGAGGAAGAACTGACTCCCACAGTTGTCGTTAGATTTTCACACTCTAAAAACTGTGGCACATGTATACGCACACACAATTGTTATAAAAATTTTTTGAAAACCCACATCTCACAAGACAGTAGGGACAAAGTTGTTCTGTTTTCAGTTTTAATAAGTAGAATTAAAAAACTCCAAGTACTAATTAAAAAATAATGCTTGTACACTAAAGATGAAATCAACCCATCTCATCAGCTGTTAAAATTATTACTGGACTGGAGAGATGGTTCAGTGGCTAAGACAGCTCTTGGAGATGACCAGGGTTTGGTTCCCAGTGCCCATGTAGTGCCCTAGGACAGTCCTTAACTCCAGCTGCAGAGGATTCGGCATTCACCACCACCTTCCTTGTGGCCTCTTCACAACCCAGGCAAATATATATACAAGCTGATAAAACACTCTTACAAATAAAATGAAATCAGTTAAGTCTTTCCTTTTTTTAAGAATATTACCAGAGAAAATTGGATGTGAAAGCATTTTATGGACCAGAAATCACTGTATGGAAAACTGACACATAGCCATCATGAAGAAACCAAAAATTCAAAATCACTGTATCTCCTATAAGGTATCCACACTAAAATTAGTTAGTTTCAACCCCAATCAAATCTTCAGAACTAATTTCCTGTTCACAGGAAATACCTTGAAAGAAGAACAAGTCAAAAACAACCAAAAGTCAGCCATTAAAACAAGATCCCAACTTGACACCTAGCCTCCTCAGAAAGTCAAAGCCACGAGAGAAAAAAGGAGTCACTTCAACATAAGGACTTTCCTACGAAAGTAAAGAGAGCACCAACTGCAGTGTGAGCCTTGACTACTGGGAATGTAGGATGGGGGAGGCAGCTAGAAAAGGCAATGGGAGAAGTTAGGGAAATACCAACTGCCTTCCAGAACACTTCAGGGAATAGCTGTAATATTTTTATAGAAGTAACTGACGGAGGCGGATTTATGAAGAATATGTATTTTACACATGTGGCGTATATATCTATATCTATATATCTTACCCATATTCTCAATTAGTAGCACTTACACATGATTATGTAATATACATGAGGTGCTATTATATTAAGCCTCCAAGAGCATTGAATGACTATTGAAGAGTTACCAGTATCTAAGTAGACTATATTACAGAGTAAAGCAAACTTCAAATTTTAAACTCCTATACGACCTTTTATCTTATAATTAACAAAGCACTGTTATAATACCAATGCAGTGAAAATCTATACTAGTAATAACCTAAAAAACAAAACTTTCTGCAATGATAAAAATGAATTTGGCTGCATTATCCAAGCTTCAAGCTTTATATGGCTATTAAGCATTTGAAATGTTACTAGCGTGTTTAAGAACTGAATTTATAATTTTTGCAGACATAATAGCCACCTGGCTAGACACTACTGTAGAAATCTAGACTACTATCCTTCTAGAGCAGTATTATATTTGACATGTATGATCAATGAATAAAGTGTGAATTTTTGGAAATTTTCACAGCATCTTGCTTATCAATTGAAGTCCTCAACTCTAGATCTTATATTCATCTATCAAACAGCCCCTTTATATGTGTATATATGTGTACACATATGTGCATGTATATATGTGTGTGTATATATATGTATAAAGGAGCTGTTTGAGAGATGAATATATATACATATATGTGTGGATATATAGAAAGTGTGTGTAAGTTAAACTGGCTTTTAAGATTTTTATTATTTTGTGCGTGTGTGGGGGGGGGGGGTATTTTGCCTGCATGTGTGTCTGTGCACATGCATGTGCTGCCCTCAGAGGCAAGAAGAGGGTGTCAGATCTCCTGGGACTGGAGTTAGAGACTGTTGCAGGTGTTGGGGTTGAATCTGGGTCCTGTGGAAGAGCAGTCAGTACTCTTAACTGCTGAGGCGCTGCCCCAGCTCCCTCAAACAGCCCTTTCTAATTTGCTCTATGTAAACTCCTGTAACTGGAGTATAAAATATCAATTCTCTTTTAACTGTATCAGGGTGATGTAGCATGAATCTTTAAAAGTCTTATTAATAAAACAAACCCAGCCGGGTATTGGGGTAAATGCTGGAAGGTCAGAGAGACAGAATAAGCCACAGCTATCTCACCTCACTGAATCCTCAGCTGGTCTTGTTTCCTCAGACTGGATGCCCCGAGCCCTCATCCAGAATGGGTCTCAGCTAAACTGCTGCTAGAAGCCTGAAAGCTTAACCAGCCACATACTTCTCCAGGCCAAAGGCTTCTCCAGGCCAAAGGCCTCTCCAGGCCAAAGGCCTCTCCAGGGCAAATGCCTCTAGTTTCTGGTCCTCACGCCTTATATACCTTTCTGCTTTCTACCACCACTCCCTGGGATTAAAGGCGTGCTTTCTGGGATTAAAGGCGTGGGTCACCATGCTTGGGTGTATCCTTGAACACATGAATTTCTGCCTCTGGAATGCTAGGATTAAAGGCGTATGCTACCACTGCCTATCCTCATGTTTAATATTGTGGCTGTCCTGTTCTCTGACCCCAGATAAGTTTATTAGCATACACAATATTTTGGGGAACATAATACCACCACAGGGTTAAAACAAAACGAGCTGAGTAAACACCACTTAAATTGGCTATTATAAAACAAAACGAGCCCAGCAGTGGTGGCGCACACCTTTAATCCCAGCACTCGGGAGGCAGAGCCAGGTGGATCTCTGTGAGTTCAAGGCCAGCCTGGGCTACAGAGCAAGACCCAGGACAGGCAAGGCTACATAGCCTATTTTGAAAAACCAAAAGCAAAACAAAACAAAAATAGAAAGTACTAACAAGATATGAAAAAATAAGAATCCTCCTTCACTGTTCATGAATTGAGAGTGTAAAATGGTAAAACTGTCACTGAAAATGATCTTAAGGCACAGAACTTCTGTGTGATCCGGTAATTCCACCTCCTAGTACACATACAGAGAAAAAAAGACAGGAAAGAAAGAGAGGAGGAACTGACCCAGATTAACAGATCTATATACCAATGGTTAGTTACTACAGCATAAAAGCTGAAAGGCAAAAATTCAACTAGCCTTCAAAACTGACTAAATAAATAAAATATAGTATGTATGTACAAAGAAGTGCCGCTCACCCTCAAAAAGTAATTAAATCCTTAACACAGTCTATGTGGATAGATAAATCTTGAAAATAACCTAAGTGAAACAAGCTAGACATAAAAGGACAGCTACTATATTTCATTTATATGAAGTATCCAGAATATCAAATTCAGACACCAAAAGTGAAATCACCAGAGTGGGAAGAAGGGAGGCTGAGGATAGGGAATTACTGCATCTTAACAGGCATGTGGTGTGATCTAGATGGCTTTTTGTTTGTTGTTGAGACATAATGACTGCTCAAGAGAGTTTCAGTTTGAGTTGAAAATAATTAAAAATTAGGTGCTAAATTTTATATTATGTCTACTTCACCCCAACAAAACTATCAGAAGAGCTGCAGTACCCTAGATAAAGAATGTTACGGGCTTGATAATGAGGGGGAAGGCTATGGAAGGCTCACAGACATGGCATGGCTATGACACATGAACAACTGCAGGGCATACACAGGGCTTATGTAAGGCTAGCCTATGAACAGTCACAGATGGGGAAGGGGCTCATGGGGCCACACCCTGAGGAGCGCCGGGAGAGAGGAAGTCACTGTCTTTGATGGCACAGCCACGGTTAAACTGCCCATGCTTTAGTGGTAAACTTCACACCCAGGCCCTTGTAAGTGACCCTGGTTAACAGTGGTAGGTCACAAAGCAAAACAACCAACCATCAGTAGTTCATAGCCATCTGTAACTCTATACCCAAGGGGTCTGATGCCCTCTCTGGACTCTGTGGGCACCAGGCATGCAATGGTACATACACGTGCAGTCAAAATACCCATACACATAAAAATAACAATAAATTATAAATAATATTTTTAAACCCAACAACAGAAGTGTCTTTGAAAGAATGAGAAAACTGAAGGGAAAGGTAGGGTGTAACTCAGTGACAGAGCACTTGTCTAGCATATACAAAGCCCTCAGTTTAATTAATATGTGTATAGGTAGATATATATAAACATGAATTTGTTACACACTTAGAAGTTATTTTAATACAGGGTAAACTGCTGTATTCTAAAACACAAATTTATTATGCTCATCCATCTTTTTTAAAGTTAGTGAACTCAGGTTTACAGAGAGAATGTGGGGTTACAGAGTAATGGAACAGCAAGCAGTCTCCACATCCCCCCTTCTCTCTCACCCTATTAACATCTTATGTTATATATGCTGCATGCGTTCAAACTAACAGGCTTGTCATTCACTGTCATCTGAGGGTCACAGTTCACATTAGCATTCACTTTGTGTTGTACACTGAGTTAATATGTACAGTTGTTGTTCTGACACATTAATCCAGTATTGTGATACCATATACAGCAGTGTCACTGCCTTGAAAATCTGTGTGCTCAACTATTCAAATTTCCTCTAGTCCTCAAATGCTGGAAACGACTCATCTTTTTGCTACCTCTCTAGTTTTAGGAAATCTTCCATATCATATATTACCTAATATATTACATTGACAAAACATTTTGATGAGCATTTCATGACAAAAGTCTCAAATGCATTCCTCCTTTCTCACCAAATAACACAGTTTTAGGAATTTATCCCACAGTACATAGTCTTTGAAGACTGGCTTCTTCCCCTTGGCAGTACATGTGAAGTCTCCTGTCTTTCTTGTGGCTTGTTAAGTTTTATCTTTTTATTGCTAATACTCCATATTATATGGTTCTACTGTATTATTTGCTTAACCATTCAAGAACATCTTGACTACTAAATTTTACTAATTATTAATAAAGCTGCTATAAATAATATGCAGGGTGTTTTTTTTTTTAATCTTCTTCATGCTACACTCTTACCATGGAGCTACATCCCTAACGCCTAGATTTTATTCTGTGTGTTGTTTTAAGGAAACTCATGGTTTCCATGGTCACTTGGCGGTGTTTCTGGGCCAGTTGTAGAACACTAATGGGTGAAGGAGTGTGTAGCAGAAACTATTAAATTAGGGTGGACAGGAACACAAGAAAAGGGGGCTATGTGAGGGGTTTAGTGGACATGTTTTCAACTCGCCTGAGAAAATACCAAGGAGCCTAAGTAACTGTTGGGTAATCTGGTGTTAATAGTTTTGAAGAAACCGCCTGAAGCGTCTTCTGACGCAGCTGTGTTGTTCTATGTGCCTACTGGCAGTGTGTGTCACTCACAGCCTCGCCACCATTAAGTCTTATCAGTGCCATGTGGCACTGTCTATGCTTTCATTTGCTTGGTTCAGAGACACAATTTCGCTCTGTAGCCCAGGCTGCTGTGAACTCAAATCGCCACATTGGCTTCAACTTTTTTTTTTTTTGGTGGGAGAGTTGATTTTTTGAGACAGGGTTTCTCTGTGTGGCCCTGGCTGTCCTGAACTCACTCTGTAGGGCTGGTCTGAACTCACAGACATCTGCTTGCCTCAGGCATGTGCCACTACTGCCCGGCTACACATTGGCTTGAACTTTGATCCTACAGACTCAGTTTAGTCATTTTCCTTGGCAGTGCCCTATAGTACTTGATGATTTTAATATATTTTTATATTTTAATAGATTTACTTGCTATTTCTGATTACTGTAGTGAGATATTTGCATCTTCTGCTCATTTCGAGTGGTTTTTTTCTGTCAAATCTTACATGGCTTTTGTGTTAGGTGGCAGTCTTCTGTCAGATTAATGTTTCACAAATATTTTCTTACTGGTTGTGACTTGTCAGTATTTTTCCACCAAATAGAACACTTTTTCATAGATTAAGAATGTTCTGTGTTATGTTAAATTACTGCATATTCTTAGGCATATGTTCAGACTCTTCTTGAGCCTGACTTAATACTAGCCTTAGTTCTTAGCTTGAGAAACATTAAATGATTTGTGAGGTGCTTCTGTTTAGGATGACACGGTAAAGTTTCTTTTTCTATTTGAAAGTGTCCATCCTTCTGTATCTTACTCTCCTGCCTCAGCTCCCTACCTTTGGGGCTATTTCTGAAATGCTGTACTTCCTCTTCCAGTGTCAGCAAACTATGAAAGTAACAAAGGCAATGAAAATCTTTTACATAAAGACTTCTGAAGGAAGTGACTTGATTTCAGGGATCAGTGTTACAAGCATCTTTACTTACACAGCCATCCCAACCTCTAAAAATGTTTTGGTATTTTTTGAATGGATGTGAATGATTCTGCTGATTCTTAGAACTCATCCAATGTCTTTAAGCTTTTAATTTTTTTTCATTCATATGTTCCAGCTATTTGTGACCTTCTGATCTAGAGCTTTGTTTAGGAACTATACTTGCAGGAACCCAGTTTAGTCTAAAATCAGGGAGAGCACTTTCAGACTATGAATGGAAAGTACGACTGCGCTGTGATAAGACAGATCCAGGAGATTCCAGTAAGGTTTTCAATTATAATTCATTTAAGCATGCCATTTCCTCTAAGATATATTTTAGCATTCCTGCATATTCTTCTATAGTTTTTTTCTGCTAATGTAACACCATTTTCACAGAAAACTATTGTCAGAGTAATAAACAAAAATGTAATGTTATTTTAATTATATTTGTTATGCATATGTGGGTGAGCCGTCTGCAGCACCTTCAAGGAAGTTTGGAATCATTCTCAATCTATAAGGATCAATTATTCTTACCATTGTACTCACTCATTTTCTTTACATTTTCAAAGTAAAAATTCAAATAAATGGTACCTAGGTTTACTGAAGGACTGTTACTTTACACTGGGTAGTAAATGTGGTAATTTCTGAGAAAACTGTACTGAGAGAGACAACTTTTGAAGCATTAATTATAATTTATTTATTTTCTATAGTTAGTGTTTTCACAGTGTATATATAAAATTATGAGCAGTCCCTATTGACACTGAATATTAAAACACATGAATAGACCAGAACTGAGAAAAAAAAAAATTAACATGGTCAATTTAATTGTTAAGTTTCTGGTGATGTAACCTTTACCTTGCAACAACTTCCCTTTCAATTTTTTTCAAGATTTGAATACATATTTAGTAATAAAAATTTAAATATATAATTAAGTTGTTATAACATCATAAACCATAGCCATCACACATTTATTAAAATATACCTTTTTAGAGCATGTGTGTGTATGTTGTACATAAATATATGTGTGTAGCTAGGGATTAAACACACAGTTAGAATGCTTTTTAAAAGTCTTGAATGTAGGTGAATGCTTTCATAAATGATGGAGATAATAATCTTGGGGATTAGAATATAAAGGACAGTCCTTCCTGGTATGATACCACAAGCAGAAAACAACTACCTATCTACTGATAAATCTAACCATAAATAAACATGAGTTTTTAAAATCCAAGTTTAAAGACACGTAACAAACAAGGGTAGTTATTTGTGATTCACCTGCCAACAGAGTTGATATGCCTAGTGCTAATTTTATAGTAAGAAAAATAGTAATATAGTAATTTAAGTAAATGGAAAAGAGTAGGAGGAAGTACAATGACATGAACAGATAATTCAGAAATTAAAATAAAACATCAAAATAATATATTCCATAAATCAGGAGATATTAAAAGATATACTATATTTTATATTATTGAAGGCAAACTAGTCATTCTTCTATATACTGCCTAAAATATTATATTGATGTAACATTAGTAAGAGTATTTCACAAATTACAAGAAGAGCCTTAAAATGTACACCCCTTTTCACCTAGTAATTAGCATCTGACAATTTATCCTATGGATATAATAAAGAATACAAAACAACAGCACCCCACACATGTATGGGTAATGTGCACACTTGTATGCCTATGAATACAATGTTTATCAACTCATATAAAAAAATTAATTTAAAAACCTTGTTCCTGGAAGGCCATTAACAGAAAAATCTACGTTATGTAAACAGTTATTTAAGATGGCAGAAATCTGGTATGGAAAGAAATCTGTTGATAAATTTTG
The DNA here is from genome assembly GCA_902168415.1 of Peromyscus melanophrys. Lineage (NCBI taxonomy): Eukaryota > Metazoa > Chordata > Mammalia > Rodentia > Cricetidae > Peromyscus > Peromyscus melanophrys. The sequence continues at coordinate 10,092 of CABHPR010137238.1, read as the reverse complement.
GGAAAAATAAAAATAATTATGTATGGTGCAGAGAAGTTACACATTCATACAAATTCAACTGCAGTATCCCAACATACTCAAAAGCAATTCTACCTGTCAGCCCACCACACACACACACACTCAGGAGACTGCTCCCTCTAATAGTCTTAGTTCTCATGTGTCTCTTACAGTGTGAGCTTCCTGCTGTATCTCACTAGAGTGTGATTCTTTAGTTCTTTTTAATACAAGTCACTTAAACAAGTCAACTATTTCATTTAGTATTCAATTAAAGAAACTGAAACAATATGCCACAGAGAAAAAAAACAAACTATGTAATAGTCAATAAGCAATAGTACTAAATTTCTAAAAGATTTTCTGGGATTATTTTAACTAGATATAGCTTTTCACCTTATATAATAATTTTATATTTTTTAAGATTTACTTTATTTTTGAGTGACTGTTACGTGCATGTTCGTGTGTATCAAACATACGTGCATATCTCTCTGGAGATGGAGATACAGGCGCTTGTGAGCCACCTGATGTAGGTGCTGGGAACTTAAGTCAAGTGCCTGGCAAGAGCAGCATGTGCTCTTAACCTCTGAGCCATCTCTCCAGTCTCTCCTTACATGCCAACTAAGCAATCAGTTCTCATGTAGGAAACAGTTTAACTGTTTTGTTTGCATAAGATGTTTACAGATACAGATAGATACACAGAATAGCATTTACTTGTATTTTACCAAACTACAGTTGTCTGACCTTCAGTGTTTTAGAAGGAACATGTATTATCTTTGTAACAGATCCATTTTGGAGGGCTATGGTGCAGACCACTAGAGAGCAGGATGACAGTGACATACAGCCCGCACTGCAGAAGGAAAACCATCTACCAGTTCATCTCACAGTAAAATGTAAGAGTCAAAGATACTTAGCTAACTTCTAAATCAAGGTACACTGTAAAAGTCATGTGGACTCCCAAAGAAAAGAAATATGCTACAAAATGTAAGTATTTTGTATGTTCTACACTGGAAACATGGTAGATATTAAACTAGTACATTAAAGTAAGTTATCTCCAAGCTTTGGACATCATTTGACTAACACATGAATACTCCTTCAAAAAGTGGATGGCTGGCAGCCCTAAGGTGAAGAAACGAGACATGTCATAGAAGACACAAGAGAAAGCTTAAGAAGGACACCCCTGAGCTAAATCTGAGACAGTCTAAACATCAAAATCATTAGAAGGGTGAAAAATGACAACCAATGAAAGAAACATCTGCAAAGCTCATGGCAGACACAGAAGGCTTCTGATTACAATAAAATGTCAAGTATTGCTGGACAGTGATGGCACACGCCTTTAATCCCAGCACTCGGCAGGCAGATCTCCGAGTTCGAGGCCAGCCTGATCTATAGAGTGAGTTCCAGGACAGCTAAGGCTACACAGAGAAATCCTGTCTCAAACACCAAGGTGGGGGGGGGGGGATGCAGAGGCGTGGAGTGTTGCTATTATGTAACTATCACTTTTCAATAACCACAGTAACAAGTACTTCAAATAAGAATCATCCATGGTGTCTCTTCCACATATGCTTGTAAGTGCAAGGAGCAGATACTAGAAAGAAGAGAAATCAGACAACAGATAACTAGGTGATCAAACTTAATGTTACCAAGGAAGGGAAGACAACACTGCATACTTCTGATATACAGAATCCTATGCCAAGAATACAAAATCTGAATGTAATTACAAGCAAACACCAGATAAATCCCAAGTGTAAAAACATTACATAAATGCATACGAGCAGGAGTGGGAGAGACAGCTCAGCAGTTCAGTACACTGGCTGCTCTTCCAGAAGACCCAGGTTCAGTTCTTAGCACCCATATGGCAGCTCACAACTGTCTGTGATTCCAGTTCCCAGGGAATCTAATGCCCTCTTTTGGCCTCTATGGGTACTGCAGGCATGTGTAATACATGCATACATGCACGCAAAACATTAATGCCCATAAAATAAAAATAGATCTTTTTTTAAAGGAGGTGTCAAGGGGGAATTGTATTATTCAAAAAGGTCACTGTTGGAGCTCCCTGGGATATGGAGGCAGGAAGATTTCGTGTTCAGGGTCTGCCTGGGCTACAGAGCAACTTCAGGGGCCATCCTGGTCAACATAGCAAGACATTGTCTAAAAATTTTTTACGATGTTTTAAAAGGATCTCTCTCTCTCTCTCTCTCTCTCTCTCTCTCTCTCTCTCTCTCTCTCTCTCTCTCTCTCTCTCTCTCTCCCTCCCCCCTCCCCCTCTCTCTCCCCCTCTCTCTCTGTTTTCCTCCTCCTCCTCCTCTCCTCCCCTCTCCTCCAACTAACAGTAATATCCAGTCCTGGCCTATGTCCTGTACAGAGCAAAGGTTCCATCCTGCATAGAGGAAATAGCTTAGAAGCAGTTACAGATGCTTTTACAGCTCTGCTAGCCCAAGGTTCAAAAGAAAATTCATCCAGCTCCAGCAACATCAAAACAATGCTACAGTGCTGGGGTAGGCAAATAAACAATGTAATCAAAACTACTACATGAAAAGTTCATAAAATTCTCTTAATTCCAGTCTAATCCATAGCCTGTTTTCCTGCTCAAACCTACCACGCAAATACAAGTTAATAACAGGCTAGAATGTAACCTCAGTTATGATAAAAAACGCAATTTTGACATTTTAGCTCCAGAGAGTACTAAGTTCTCAAATCCTGTTTATAAAAATCAACTCATCATTACAAACAATCTCCTTGAAAATGATATTTTAAAAATAAATAAATAACCACTGACCCTACAGACCAGCATGTCTTAAACTTATTATGGTTATTACAGTTAATGTAATGACAACGAACATAATGATAAGGAATATTTTAATTAATAAAGTAGAAGAGGTCCTGGATCAAAGTAGAGTTCAATTTCACATCTGCGGGTCCATGGGCAAAACTAGCTATTTCTTAGTGCCTCGGACTTTAATCCGTACAATAGTAGAATCACCTCACTGGTGAATATGCCTCACAGGACTGAGGACTAAGTGAAATGTTTGAAATGTGGCCATTATTACTTTTATGTCATTCCCAGCAACAGTTTTCATGGGCTATCTGAGGTCTTGGCTGGGAAAAACACAAAAAAGCTTCAATTACAAGGAATCAAGGAATCTAAACATACACTTGTTTCCACAGACACACAAATGATGAAGGGGGATGATGGAAAGTAGCTCAATCCACTAAAGCCATGAGATAACATCCTGCACTTACAGGAAGTCCATCATCACAAACACAAGAAATAACAAATGGCAGCAAGGACACAAAGGGACCCACGCTACACCACTGGTGGGAATTTAGATCTATAAAGCCACTATGAAAAACAGTCTTAGTTTCCCAAAGAAACTAAAAATACAACTACCATACAATCCAGGAATCCCACTTTTGGGGACAGATATACCCAAAGGAGATAAAATCACCACCTTGTAAGGATATCTACACACCCATGTTCACTGCAGCATCACTAATAAGCATAAGACACAGAAACAATTTAAATGCCTATGTATGGACCAATCGCTTTAAAAATGTGCTGTGTATGCACACACATATACATACATACAAACACAAACAAATTCATTCTTTAACAAAAAGTCTCATCTACTACAACATGAATTAACCTAGAGACACTGTGCTAAAAATACCAGACACACAAAAACACTGCCTGATTTCACGTATGTGTGGAATGCTTAAGAACGTAAAGCTCAAATATGGAGACTGAGGATGACTCTGTGGGTGAGGAAGACCTAGGAAAAGAGGTTAAAATATGTGGGATATGTGTGATGAACAAATTTAGAAATCTAATGTTCAACATGAGGACTAAGACCAATAAAAAAATAAAAGTATACAGTACTAGAGATTTTTGTTAGAGTACAGATTTTAGCTGTTTTTTTTACTAAAAATGAAAGTATGCAAGATGATACACTAATTACTTCACTCTAGTTCTATTTTATTATCTACACTAATTACTTCACTCTAGTTCTACTTTATTAGCTATCTATCTCATAACATCATTTTGTAAACCTCAAATATACACATTAAAATTTAACTTTTGTTTGTTTTGAGACAGGGAACACTGAGGAAGAAGGGTGGAAAGCAGAGGAGGGTGGCAGAGCTGAGCAATGCTGGCCTCTGGACATGGCATGGCCAGTGCACTAATGAGCTCACAGAAGGGAATGGCTGCTGGGGAGAGAATCATTTTCTTTGTGTGTCTGTGTGCATGGCCACTGGTTAGTTACCCATGCACACACAAGCAGTACTAACTGGACTCAGTGAATTTTATATATATATATATAAATATATATATATAAATATATATATAGAGAGAGAAAATATATATATAGAGAGAGAGAGAAAGAGAGAGACAGACAGACAGACAGACAACATGAAGCTGGGGTGCTCCAAGGAAAGTTGGAGGGAAAAGAATGGGGGGCGGAGCATGAACTGTATATATGTAAAATATTAAAAATATAAGTTAAAAAAACCAAAACCGTGGGGATACTGGGAGTGTAGTCCAATGGTAGAGTGCTAATTTAGTGTGGGTTTAATCCCTGGTATACTTTCCCTTAAATAAAATTAAAGCTTACTACTTATTGCAGATAAAATGAAAGCATGCACATCACATGACTAAATTTACCCAAGGATCTGAAGACAGACCTTGATACCAGAATCCTGAGCACAAGGAAAGCAGATGTGTGGACAAACTACAGGCTACAGGCCAGGCAGGTGGTGGCAGTGGTGGCGCACACCTTTAATCCCGGCAGAGCCAGGCGGGTCTCTGTGAGTTCTGGGCCAGCCTGGTCTACAGAGCGAGATCCAGGACAGTCAGGGCTACACAGAAAAACCCTGTCTCAAAAAGAAAGAAAGAACTACAAGGGTAGACTGGTATGAAGCCTCCACAGACTCCCAGGGTCACCCTGAATCCCAGACACCTTAAAAATGACCTGAAATCATTATGAATCTGCATATCTGGGTTTTGATATAATCAAACCATGTTGAGTCTATCTAACTCACCAAACTTTCAAATATCGTATGGGGGAATATAAAATATATTCTCATTAATTAAAAAAATAAAGCCGGATGGTGGTAGTGCATACCTTTAATCCCAGCACTTGGGAGGCAGAGCCAGTGGATCTCTGTGAGTTCGAGGCCAGCCTGGTCTACAGAGTGAGTTCCAGGAAAGGAGCAAAGCTACACAGAGAAACCCTGTCTCAAAAAACAAAAAACAAACAAACAAACAGAAAACAACAACAACAAAAAAATCACCAAATATGTTTGGGACTAAATTCTAAACAAATGTGCAGATAATGTGCTTTGTTGATATAATTTAAAATATTTGACTCAAAAGAAAACTGAAGCCAGCTGTGGCGGCACATACCTTTAATCCCAGCACTCGGAAGGCAGGGACAGGTGGATCTCTATTAGTTTGAGGGCAGCCTGATTTACAAAGGGAGCTTCAGGCCAGCCAAGGTTACATAGTGAGACACTATCTTCAAAAACAAACAAACAAACAATAAGAACTTAGCTGAAACTAAAAAGTTAATAAAAATGACTGCTTTTAAGATTTTTCAATTTTTTTCTTTGTTTTTGGTGGTTTTTTGTTTTTGTTTTTCAAGACAGTGTTTCTCTGTGTAGCTTTGGAACCTGTCCTAGAACTCACTCTATAGACCAGGCTAGCCTCAAACTCACAGAGATCTGCCTGGTTCTGCCTCCCGAGTACTGGGATTAAAGGTGTGCGCCGCCACCGCCAGAATACTACTTAATTACTAGAACATTTCCTACGTTTTATTAAATTGAGAATATTATCAATTTTAAGTTGCATCACTATTTCATGTGCCAGCAAAAATTTTAAAAAAAATTAAAAAAAAAATTAAATCCACAACCAAACAACCAATTAATAACAGCATATACAAGCCAGATGTGATTGCTCACATCTGAATCCCAGCATTCCAGAGCCTGCCTGGGCTACCCAGAAGGGGAGGGGCAGGAAAGAGGGGAGGACATAGAGTGTGTAAGATGCCACCCAAATTCAGACATATTAAAATATTTTTTAAATGGGGGTCAGTGAGATAGTTCAGTACACAAAGGTGCTTGCCACCAACACTGACAACCTAAGTTTAATTCCCAGGTCCCATGTGATGGGAGGAGAGATAAATTCCTAAGTTGTTCTCTAACCAACATAAGTGGCACATGTGTGCTCACATGTAAGTACACATCTACACACTCACTCTCTCTCTCTCAATATAATAAAAATAAAATTTTAAATGATATCACAGAACAGATACAAGGTAGTTTGTCCTTTCGAATAACCCCAAAGAATCAGAAAGCTAATGTATATATCAACTAGGGGAAAAGGCAGCATTTCCATACCACCAAACCCCACAACCTCATACAGACTTTAACTGCACAAAAACAATCAATACTAACTATTACTTCAAAGAATCAATAAATACTGATGAAATTACAAAAACACTTGGCATAGAACATGCCTACTGCCAAAAACACTGAACAAACAGGTTAATTCACTAAAACCTAAGAAAATGAATTCTAAACTATAGTCAAGAAGCTAACTGCCTCTGGTTGATGGCTCACACCTCTAATCCCAGCACTCAGGAAGCAGAGGCAGGCGGATTTCTGTGAGTTCAAGGACAGCCTGTCTACAGATCGAGTTCCAGAACAGCCAGGACTGCACAGAGAAACCCTGTCTTGGAAAAAAAAAAAACAAAAAACAAAAAACAAAAAACAACCCTACCTGCCAAATGACTTTTAATTAGCTCTGGTCATCAGGCCTATGTTTCCTTTAAATCTAGATAAAAACCCACATGCACCAGCTCAGGAAATAAAGTGCTATCACTGAATGGAAAGCAGTCGATCCACAGTTGTTAGGAACTTAGACATAGGGCCATTCACCAGCTGAAAGTACACCGCAATACTACTTCAAAAAAACAGCAAAGATGCAAAGAAAAAAATCTTAACAGCTTAACAAGTTTCAGAATGAGAAGCAAACGTGTTTTGTGGTATTCTTTTTTGTTTGTTCACTTTTTAGCTCAGACTCTACTTAAACTCACTATTTAGCCCAGATTGGACTGGAATTCCTGATCCTCCTGCCTCATCATCAAGTGCTAAAATTATAATCTGTGCCAAAGAATGAATATATCAGTGCAGGAGAATCGTCAACTCAATTATAATACACAAATACACAAAAACCACTACCAAAACATCTATTTCAGAATGCCTAAAATCTGTTACTTTTGTTCCACTAAAATCTGATAGCACATAACTGCTGTGGAATGTTGTTCTGTATGCTGTGAATGTGTGTTGCTCTGATTGGTTGATAAATAAAATGCTGATTGGCCAGTAGCCAGGCAGGAAGTATAGGCAGGATAAGCAGACAAGGAGAATTCTGGGAAGAGGACAGCTGAGTCGGGAGTGGCCAGCCAGACAGAGGAAGAAGATGTGAAGGCAGAACTGAAAAGAGGGTTATTTTAAGTGTAAGAGCTGGTCAGTAATAAGCCTGAGCAAATGGCCAGGCAGTTGTATTTTATATTAAGCCACTGTGTGATTATTTTATAAGCGGGCCGAGGGACTGTGGGGGCTTGGCAGGACCTGGAAAAAATCTTCCAACTACATGTTAACTATTAGACATTAAAATAACAAAGTAAGTTCATTAAATAACAAAATTATAAAGACAAATAAAATTCTCTAGTACAAACGTAAATAGAAGATAATCAAAATTCAATTATGCAAATGAATGAACATTCAAAGCAGGCAAGGAAGACTATGCAACAATTGTCTCAAAACACAGCAATCACAGTACGGGAAGGGTCGGTTCTCTTTACTTTCCTGACCACTCAGTTCTCTTAAGGAACAGCTTTCCCACACAGTAAGACCACAGTCTACATATACATGTGTACGTAAATGAGGACAAACAAGTCATGCCGGTTTTCTCTCAAGTGTCCCTACTATATAAAAATGTCTAGGTTTAATGTTGATCTAGAAAAATCAACTAAAAAATTATTTTTCTCTTCCTCATTTGCTTTTTTTTTTTTTTTCCATCCTCCAAGGAACCAATGTGATGGTTCATTTGAACCTTAAACTTCATGGCTTAGAAATACAAATGCCAAAGTGTCTACTATAGCATTATCAAAATGCTGATAATTTCTGAAGATGGGTGACAGATATATGGCCGGTCATCATCGCTCTATCTTTAATGCATGTTTTTAAGTCTGTAGTAACACTAAATTTTAAAAAGTTTCAAGGTCTATCGAGTGTCTTATGAATATCTTTCATTCTAAAATTCAGTAAAGAACATCAACACAACAGTAAGGCATGCATTGAAAACAGTGTTCTAATTACACCAATAATTATCTATCAACACACACACATACATTAGGCCTATCTGCTGGAAAGTTACTGGGAAAATGAACACAATGTGAGAAAGGCTATGTCTTATTTGAACATGTTATACAGCTGGTATTTTTTTTTTAAATCTTGTTCTTAGACCTGGAAGCAATGAAGGGCCTGGTATAGTAGTCTGCAGATTTGTAAAGTACATAAAACAAGGTGTCAGAGACAGATCAGCCTGTTTCTTATATTGCGGATGGTATGGAAAACAAAAAATTCCATTTTTAAAAAGCCCTTACCTACTTCCTAAGGTATCAAAAACCCACTGCTTCAGTTCACCACCCACATTCTACAGTTAATCAGCAGCCTAAAACAGCTTCATGAGTTTTCTGATCTGTAATCACTGACAGTGTCAGGAACTAAATTCCGAACTTCAGACTATTTGTCCCGATCCTTAAATCAATGAACTATCTCATGTATAAGATACAGGAAAGAACAAGACTGTTACAATATCATCTGTAGAATAAGGTAGTTACTAGACAAGGCCATCTCTGAGATTGCTTTCCAGATCTAAAATTCATATTGCACAAATGCCACGTTTAACAGATGTCCATTAAAGTGATGAGAGCTCTCAAATGCAGCAGAACCCTCCACGTATTTTCAAGGAGTCCAGAGAAATACAAGTCAAACATGGAAAGACACCAATAGTAGTTCAGTCATTAACACATTTCTGCAACTTGTCCGTATTTTAATAGCTAACACTAAGACCTGAAATGCAGTTCTCAAAGTGCACAGAAGTAATCAAACTGTTAAGTTTTTCTGGCTATTAAACATTTTTAGAAAGGACAGTGACCTAACTGAAAAACCACACTAACTGAAGATGTGCTAAGCTAATGACTGTCCCACAGAGAACCACATACATCACCATTCTAAGTTTAAAGTAACAGAGAAGCATCATGCATTAGTGCAGTGGTCACACACATAAAAAGTGTTAACTCCCACCTATTAAAGCTTGAAAGAGGTTGCTCTGAAATATGTTAATAACCCGCTCTATGGAACTTCGGAGCTGTCTATCTTCAGTCTGGCTTAGTTTCGATCGATATTCTTCCAACAGATGCAATGCTCTCTGGGTATCTGAAAAGACAAGTATGGTTAAAATTTCACAGATGCAGTGTGTCTGTGTGCATCCGCATACATATTTACAAGAAAGTGGCATGTGCTCCATCTACAAGACATCTGAGGGGTTCCCTCAAAGTCCCTCCAAGTCAACCACTATGGTCCATTCATGTTCCTATTCCCTACTAACACAAATACTGTAAAGGCTTTTATATCACAGGAGAGAAAGATGAGCAGTCTGTGGTAACTGTGGACCGAGCAACTTAGTTTTACACTGCTTAATAGACAAGAACAAATTACAATTTGTCGCTTTAACCCAAATTTTAAGCGTTTCTAAACGTCAGTCCTTAGTATCCCCCAGCTGCTCACAAAATAGTGTTGAGTAAGAATGGTAAAGTGAAATACTGAAGCAACTAAGTTTTTAAAAAGACGTGGTAGGGTACTGATTGCTTCTGTAACCACCGGAGATGTCAAGAAGGTGAGCTGAAGGAACTTCTGTGTTTCCACCTTCTGAAACGATGTGACACTTAGATACCATAGGCAATAAAGGTGAGACTGGCGATACATCAGTTACACAAACCTTTTAAAAACAGTCATCACAACACTGGTAGATGT